>OX381711.1:17121185-17233161 GCA_947462335.1 Harmothoe impar
ATGCCTTCCTCCAGCTGCTGCCCTGTGCTTAATGCCACACGCACATCATCCCGTTTTGAGTGCAAATTTAGAAAGCAGGGTGGGCCAGATTGATCGTGGTTTTTCCAGAAAATATTGACATTGTCTTTGTTTTTAAAATGGCTCATACCTGGCAATGTTTCTCTCACGACATGTTCCAGTTCGTCCACGGCAATGGAAACAATAGCGAGCGCAATGTGGGTGACTAGAGATATGGAATAGCATATTCTCTTAACCACCTATAGTATTGCATATTTTGAGGATACTATCTACGCATCTAGTAGACAGTATGCAATTTGAAGAAAAAACAACCATTTCTCCCAATATTTATTGGTAAATCGTGACTCGCCATGTCGCATGGCTGTCAGATAACAAACATGTATTTCAGGCAAAGTGATTCTATGACGGCAAAACCTGGAATTCATTTCTCAGATACTATATAAATTGTCAAGAGAAATATTCACGACCTCTGCATGAATTTAACTCACCTACGTGGCCTAATAATTGTCTGACGTCAAGGCCAAGCTTTTTAACAGGAATGTTGAACCGTTTCTTGGTATTCCTAGTTACTACGGCAATCTGCAAGTCATGGTGACAAGACACAAGGCAATGTGGTAATTCACCACTCAAAGGGAATAAAATCCGACCTATCTACCCTTATAGTCGAATCGTGCTGCCTGATACACAACGCCTCAGTGAAATGCCATAAATGTTGACCTCTTTGTCAAATGTACAGTAGTCTAGCTATTACAATTAACAGGTAAATCTAGCTACACCAAGGATTACAATACACACAATTGATTTCCACGAGCTTGAATGATAAATCTCTTCATCTTCTCAATAATAAAATTGAATAGCTAGGAAATTTACGTTCCGAGTGGTCTATTTATATTGATCTACCATTCAATTACAATCACTAAGCAGATACCGACTATTCTCTATCGATCTGCCCCTCATTACATCATTCACTGTTTCACTGCATGAATTATGGCATTTAAGCATACTTTGTATTGCTTAAAGTCACTTTAAGCGGCTTTAAGTTCGGTATATGCCATGCAAATGTCATGGAAAGGTCATAATGACCTTTAAGTGGCTTCAAGTGGTATTTGCTGGACTTAAATGTACTTAAAATATGACTTTAAGTAGTCAAATCTTTGCCTAAATGCCAACATTCATGCAGTGATGGTATCAGCCTCTCTCACCCATTAACCCTCTGAGGGCAACATATCGCTTTGATATATCATACCATCACTGTATTTGAATATTAACTGATAAAGCATTTATTTGGTATAGCCTGAATATGCATTGGCTTTCATACTGATATTTGTCTTCAATCACTTTGTTTATATTGTGGTAGATAATTAAAACCTTTCCACCAAAAATGCTCTTGGTATTAGGCAGTGCTGCATTATGGCATGGTGCCAACCATGCCGGGATACACCACCAAAGCATGCTGCATGAATGCAGGCTTTGTAAGTGCTAAAACTCACCAGGGCTGCATTCATGCATCAGGACGACAAAGGGTATACGTATTTCCCTTCATGTACTCTGCGGCCCTTAAAGAGATAACCACCATCCCATACCCATCACATACCATCAATCCCTCACTTACCTTTTACTAATCACACCCCCACCCAATTACTCTACAACAGACAAGTCCTCATTCACCTCCCCCCCCCCCGCCAGTCCTAACTACACCCCTCACACTACACCATCTCCCTAGTCACCTCCTGGAATACCCCCCTCCCCTTACTTTAGTACACCCCACTGTACAGACCAAACAAACCCCCTCCTGGAGCAGCTCAGTGATGGGCAGTAGGCGTCCCTGTGAGCTGCTCACCACCTTATTGTGATGGTGGTTAACCCTTTAAGGACAGATGTCGCTAAAAGATGACATTTGTCGTCATGATGCACCAATGCAGCCCCAGTGAGTAACTCGCCGGTGCTGCGTTAGTGCATCATCCCTACCCTTCATGAGTGTCTCAACCCCGTAGGGTCGTCATGATGCTTGAATGCAGCACTGGCGAGTTACTCACCAGGGCTGCATTCTTGGATCTTGACGACCAAGGCATGATGCATTAAGGTATCATGCCGTCCTTCAATGGTTAACCATTTAATGGCCGCATAGTGCTATGCCCTTCATCGTCATGATACCTGCATGCATGAATAACTTGTGCTACTAGAATGTGCTGTATTCATGCATCATGTCGATCCTACATGATTGATACACTCCCGAATAGTGGACATGATGCTTGAATGCAGCCAAGGCAAGTAGACTCACCAGGGGTGCATACAAGTATGCATGATGGCGACAAAGAGCATAGCACACACATTAAATCACTAAGCGGCCCTTAAAGGGTTAAATCAACTCGCATTCTCACTCATTTAGCTAATGGAAAGAGGTGTGAGGCGTAAAAGCGTTGGCTGGAGAGGGTTGTGTGGTCTGATAGTGGAATGGTTGGGTAGGCAGGGTGAGCAGTACACATAGAAAAGAAAAAGCGTCAAAAGGGAGTCTCCAGAATGACTCCCCTCTCTAGGGGAGCCCAGGACCTTATATGACTCCTTTAGGTGAGTCAGGAAACTATGAGACTCTCTCAGGTGACTCTCTTAGGTCATCGAGGGTGTCACCTGGGCTCCCTTGGGCATCCTGGGCTCCCCTAAAGAGGGGAGTCATTCTGGAGGCAACTTGGACTCCCTTTTGACGCCGTTTCTTTTCTGTGTGTAGGGAACACGGCTGTGGTCGGGTGGTCAGGATCAGAGATAGCAGCAAGGTGTACATTAGGGGTGGGGTAGATTCACCTAGAGTCAGCAACATCTTGAGTCGCACACCTGACATCGTAGTTATAAATATTCTTTTATTGAGTGATACTTAGATTGCACTATCATTATTCCACAAATATATAGGGCTTATCATGCTTGAATAACTACAGATGTAATTGCTCGACTCAAAGTGTAGCTAAATGTGGCCAACTCTAGGTGAATCTACCCTATATCCTCAGGTAAAATGATATGGGTAGAGATCAGACCCCTGAGCTTCTCACACTTTCAGGCAGCAAATGGAGGGCCCAGGTAGGAGGCAGGTAATGTTGAAGCAGGATGTCTGCTGATAAGGATGCTGGATAATGAACTGGACAGGGGAAGTCACAAGAATGAAGTGTCTATCGATGCCTACATTGGCTAGAAATACTGGAGCTCCGGTCCCAAATGTTTTAGTTACAATGCATTTCGCCATCTACCAAATCATTGAGAAATTATCAACTCGCAGCGTTAGGCTTCGAATAGAACAGATTGGGATCGGGGGGCATCCGAACTTTTCTTTCTTTCCTTCTTCTTTCCTATTTTCTATTTTTAAATTTTTTATTATATTTTTATTTCTACAAAATAGCAGGTAACAGTTGCTATTGTAACAAGCTATAGCAAACAGAGCAGCTCGTCTGTTGTTCCACAAATAGAGTTCACATCGATGCACGTTGGAAGCGGCTCAATGCAAGCTCTATAACCATTTAAGGGCCGCATAATGCTTTAATGTGCTATGCCCTCTGTCGCCATGCCAAACATTCTAGAGTATATCAATGACGTATGGTTTGCATGATGCATGGATACAGCACTGGTGAGTTCAAGATGGTGTCCCAGCTAAAATTTGATGACTTTTTAATCATGCCATATTACTATTGCATATCATATCCTATACATACTCCCTAAATTTTAAAAGAATTGGCAGAGTCTAAATACATAAGATTAACACATGCAGTGCACTATTTTTTACTGTAGGTCCGACACTAAAACTGCCTATGTCTTTATACTACATTATTTTGTTTGTTATTCATTTATCTAATCTGCACATACAGTAGGGCCAGGCCCTGTTAATGTAATGCAGCTCATGTGAATGATTATCAGCGATGACGTTCATGATAAAAATACATTCAAATTCCTTAAGGGATTGATTAGATTCTTTATATAGCGATATAAATATGAGAAATAAATTAACTATCCAGATCCAAGATGTATATGGACCTAGGATATACTTTCATTACCTTGTTACATGATAAATCTGTATATTAGGTTATAAAAGAGGTGATAAGACAAGTCAAGTCTTGCGTAAGCAAACCTTGGCGTTGCACTTATCTCCTTTAGGGCTGATCTTATGGCCCAGGCTGATGGAATATTGCCTATAACATTATAATCAAACGTCGATGTTAATCCGAGTGATTATTATTGGCTCAGTGCTTTCCCTATTAGCTTAGTTTCCGGTATGCTCACATAGGGGGGACACTGAGTCAGTGAGGTGAGTAAGCAACATTGTTTTCTATCTCAAATCATGCATTTATAGACAAATATATTTAACATTGAGCACTGCATATCAGCTAAAATAATAACGAAACCCTTGACATTAAAATTATGTCCATTTTGAAGAAAAGGTTTGGGAAGTCTACTAGCTTATATACCATCTTTAACGACAAAGGGTATACCACATGTAAGCACTATGCGGCCCTTAATTCTCACCACTCACACTAAACCACATAGTAGACTAGAACAGTACTACAATTGTGAGTGGGATACGCTTGGTGATAATGCGACTTTGAAGGCCTAACATTGAACTAAGGTAATCTGACAGATATGTATTCGTGCCACCCAGTGTACGAAAAAAACCCGTTATACTACATTATATAACGTTTTTCTATAGCTCCTTTTTGGGGCAAAACGTTAAAAACATTATTTATCCCTAAAATCAAGTTTTTTTGTTAGCTGGGCAGTTGTTTATTATAGAAAGTATCACTCTAGAGCTCAGTTCCCACCTCATACATTAATACTCATACCAGTAAACAAAGATACCACATGTATACACCCAGTAAACTCCTAATTCACTCCGCCACTCTATATCTCCCCCAAGCCGTGCTTGTAGATTAGTCCATTAGGTTTGGCGTGCGTCTTAACTAAGCCATCCCACAGCCACATTTCTATATAACCCGCTTTTGGCCTGGCTCGGGCGGTTGGTATGGCGGATCTGTATTAGGTCCCCACATAACCTGTTTTGTATCCATGGCAACTCTCAACAAAAGCGTCACCGTCGTTATTCCATTACGGCCCGTCGGACGGCCCACCTTTTTACGTGGCCATGTGACCGTCACGTGACCCAAGATGGCGGCTTGATCCGCTCCTGAGCCGCTCCCCGGGACGCATGCGCAGTGGCGTTCTGCTCGGGAAATGAGGGACAGGAAATGAGGCTCTATATCACGCAGCGTTTCCGCATAGAAGGCCAGGTAAAGGCTGAATGTACAGGTGGAATGGATAGAGACGGACAGGATGATGGATAGGGGGTTAGGGAGTGCAGGTTACATGTGTATAAGCATGTAAGGGATGGGGAATACATTGATAACAAAAATACAGCGGGGATGGTGACCTTCTTAGGTAGGGCCAATCAAATTGCCATACCACTTGGGATGGGGGAAAGACTTCACTCGTTTTAAGTCAAAACGCGCCAATAGATCAGTTCAAGTGGGGATCTGAGAAATTAAGGTTCCATCTGAGGCCCTACATTTGTTATGGACTATCCGGCTTTTCCACCCTTCCTTATAGAAGCCTAGATTGAGCCACAATTTGAAACGATGATTATTTTGTAATAATGCAACGTCTATGCATTCCCATAATAAAGCACCAAGAGAACACCCAGAGTAAACAGGTAAAATGTCTACTAGCAGTATTTTGATTCAGTTATTTGTCTCAGTTGTATTTTGATATTATGTATAGGAATCAGGGCATATACTTAACCTTTATACCGCTAGATGGTGCACATCTAGTTTAAGGCCAGGACAATATGCAAACGTTTGTTATAAAACTCCAGTTAATATGGAACATCTCTAGATTAAATTGCTGACAAAAAAAGCGACATGTTGACGAGAAGTTACATATTATTGCCATCGCATTTATCAGGAAAGTTTTCATCTCGAGAATAATAACCTGCCATAAAATTATATATTGAAAGTTTCTGATTGCTTCCCTTGGCTGTAATCCTAGATCCACAGAGCATTTCAATAAACGAAACAATCACAAAAAGTGGCCTGCTTATTATATTACTTATTAGACGTATACATATATACTAGCTGTATTATCAGACCGTCCCACAGCAATCGGAGAAGGGATGTACTCGGATACAAAAAGCAATATCATATAATCCGCAATGGATAAACAGTCGAATAGCGTTATGCAATACATGGGCACTGTGAGATTATTGGGTGTATGCATCTCACCACTCTCATACAGAAATACAATATCCCTCCTGCCACCTCAATATGCAGGGCCAGAGACAGAGCTCCCCCCCCCCCCCCGCAGCAGCAGCCACTACCAGCCACCCCCTCCGCCATCTGTCCTACAGGAGGAGGGGAGCATGTTAACCCTTTAAAGCCCGCAAAGTGCTTTACTATGCCGATGCGTGAATGCAGCCCTGGTGACGGGTGACTGCACTCATAAATGCATCATGCGGACCATTCAGTGGTGTATCAACCAAGTAGAGTTGCCAGCCCTGGCGAGGAGGCCCACCAGTGCTGCATTAATGTATCATTACCTTTAAGGGCATAGTACATTAAACCATTACGCAGTCCTTAAAGGGTTTAACCGTCCTGTAGAGACGCCATGGAGACTCAGTCCTCAGCCAGTCACCCCTACATAGACTGACTGGTATAAATGGCCGAATATCATGAAGCCAAAGCAGTTGAGTGCTCCCTTCGCCGAGAAGCCAGACCGACCACCGATTATTCAAATTACTTGCCAAATGCCAGATGGGTGGCGAGGGAAGGGCTCCTTCCCTCTTCCCCCCACCCCCCACCCCCATGGTCTCCTTCCACCCGACTGCCTCGACAATCTGGCCATTCCTCGTGCCTTCTTAACTTGTCGTGCGCCACATCAATTGGTAGGGAAGCCTATTATGTGAGAACGGAGCGGGGGAGATGTAAGTGATCCTTCAATTACGCCGGTGCTTTTCTTGTCATCCAGGCTTTTATGGCTTCTTTGGTTTTGTAGATGGCGGGGGCGGAGGTGGCGGCGAGGGTGGGACGGGAAGGGACTGGTTGAGGAAGCAAGTGGGGTGAGGGGGGTGAGGTGGGGGAGGTTAGGCTGAGGGGAGGGGGCTATGGTGTACCATGGGGTTAGAACAGGAGCGGTGCAATGGCTTTTGTTGGTAGTTGTAAGTTCTGTGGGGACATTGCTGAGAGTGGGGTTAGAGGGGAGGTGGCGGCGAATCAATAAAGGCCCAGAAGGGTGTAAGTGAGTAAGTGGTAAGTGTAATGTGTAAGGGGGGAGGTCTATATATACAAGCCACATAAAGGTCCTGTCTGGTGGGGGGGGGAGGCGCTGGCTTGTGCTTCATTATCATCATCATCATCATCATCATCATCATCATCATCAGCACCATCATCGTCATCATATATTTTTATATATATATATGTATATATATATATATATATATATATATATATATATATATATATATATATATATATATATATATATATATAAGCCTACTCCTTAGTACAAAATACATGAACGGTTCATGGCCAAGAAAATAAATATTCATGACAGTGTATTTCAGAAAATTGTCAGGGGATGGACACACCATTCCTATATGGATTTTCAGAGCATCGTATCCTATTCTATTCTTGCAGCATAGCCTACAAGTAAGGGAAAGGTGATTGTAGGACCTTGACCTGCACATGAACGTGTGATTTAGCCATTGTATGCTTATTAATACTTATTACTAATTCACTATACGTAATTCGAGCCAAAACATCTTTGTATTCAATTCACCCAATGGTTTCCCATCTATTAGAACCATTATGCTATATACATACATTGTTTTATCATGGTCTACATCAGCGTTCCCACCAGGGCCTAATTCCAGCATAACCTCATTGCAATGCATAGACAAAGCCTCCACCTTTCTGTCCTGGTGGTTGCACAAACTATCAATCATGTATGGACTACCCACGGGGAGTAGAGAGGCAGCCAGAGAGATAGGCTATGAAAGAAACCAATCAAAGATTCAAATGACGTGCCTCTGTATCATAAGGCAGCACAAAAACAAGCTGACACCTGTTTATTTGTGAACCACTCATAATACACAGTTTCCAGCGGCTCTGAATCATATCCATCACCCTCTCCCCACAAGCCAGGGGATCGGGGGGCTCTTGCAGGGAGAGAAAGTCAAATGAAATATTCACAATCCTTCGGCGGGTGCTAAAATTGGGTTTGGCACGGCTCATGCATATTTGACAATCGTATTAGGACTGACGCTTCTTCCATTAACTTCGCACAGTTTCTTTTCTGGCGGTGGGATTGTCTGTCCTAATATTTTACATGTTTATTGTGTGTGCAATTATAGCATGGGGGAGGATGCAGGGGTAATCAGATATTAAGTAAGGGGAAGGTAGCACTTTACAAGCAGGAGGGGGACAAAGGCGGAGGCGTGGGGGCATCCATTATGCATTGTTTTGACTGTGGGAGTATTGCGGAGGGTGGGAGATTCTAAGGAGGATTGACAATGGGGGGAAGGAGGCCTAGACAGCTCCCTCCCTCTGCTACACAATAACCTTGTCACTGATACCACCTTTAAAGTGTTAAAGGGGAAAGACATTATTTCAATCATGATTCATGGCCGGTGTCTATCCTAGTTTTTTAGGTTTCTAGAACTGAAAGCCTCCTCAGCCTGCACGCCCCCGGATACGTCTTCATGACGTTTTGGAGGGCATTCACTCATCTATAGAGGGCATTGGGGGGGGGCTAATTGTTGTTTTTATTCTATTTTATTTGGGGTGGGGGAAAGGGGGCTGCTAAACTCGGGTAAAGCATCTTGGGCTAAGTCACAAGGGGCTAACCCTCTATTTCCCATATGTTACTGTGTCAAATATATAACTTAAAAGAATTCTCTTATCTCAGTTTGAATTTTCCTGCGCCCACATCGACACCATATGGCTGATTTTCACGAAACTGCTTTTTTTCACACTTTTTTTTCTCCTGCCTATATTTGTTCAAATATGATAGATACATCTATCCTTTTGATGTATTCTGGTCGGGATAGACGAGGACTTTACAGGGTACCCTGGTTTTGCCTATCTATGAGTGAAAATAAGAGAGCTGGAGGTCAAAAAGTACTGAAAAACAGCCCTTTTCCACCCGAAAATCATGATGACCCATATTGCAAGCTCAATAATTAATACAATAAATAGCCATGTGCTTATTTCCTTATTAATCCACTTCCCAAATAAGGTAAGGAATTTTTTAGTACCAAATACGGACATATAGGCAGCATCCCATAGGTTCTGTAGCCATATATGTATTAGGGAACTTTATTGGCTTCACACCTAACGCCCTAAACAATGCCCTCCACCTCTAAGATTAAAACAGTACACCAAATATCTGATTGTGGTATGTTAAGGCCTAACATATAGGGTAAACCGCCCCTAAGTGGCCCCCCTACAGGACAAGTACCTATAGTGGCCCATCTATACCTCTATACACCAGTCTTTATGGTCATTTTTTCCTGATTTGTTAATACAGGTATGAAAGAAGAGACAATAATGTACCAATATCACAGTTTATATTCTCCATAGAGTAGCCACAGTGTTTTCTACAGAGTGCCAAACATGACATGTTTGTGTGACATGTAGCCCTCTTTTCATTGAGAGGTTTCAAGAAAAATACATTTTATACCTCAACAGTGTGCCTATAGTTTTCCAGTAAGATCCAAACTTTCACCTTGTTTTCCACACATATTATCTTTACATTAACATGCCATCTTCATTTGGTGAAAATCCTATATTAATTAGGTAGTTTTTACTGATTGATTGTCACCACTACAGGAGTACCTGAAGTGGCCCAGGGGCTCAACCATGAGTGGCCCACCAACAGTATAGGTTATAATATGCTAGGTATAGGATGAGATCTATTCTAAGATCCAAAATAAATGGATGCCCCCCCTATGACCCAATAAACAAAAAGATGTCATATAATGTGGGAAAAATGTCTTTTTCATTATGCTTGACTATTGAATTACATGGAAATCAACCTGATTTATGGTCAGAGAAAAACTGGTCCATTAAGTTTCGAACCCAGGATCTTCTGTGTGCTAGGCTAATGCTGTACCTCCACCCTATTCTGGATACATGGTGTTAGAACTGCTGAAAGCTATACTTGTATGACATTGAGACTGTGTGAGTATGTACCTTGGGAATTCAGATCCATGCCTTCTGTAATAAGGGACCTTATGTCTATGTTTTATGAGCTATGTCAGGATTGCTAAAGGTCCCTATAAATATAGGTTATACCTTATAGCCACAGCTTAGTGCTGAGTGAACAAAAAATGGGGGTACTTCTACACTCCCCACACTTGTCCAGCCCCTGTGGCTACATAGGCAGGGCTTAGAACTTTAGTGTGAGAGGTCCCTGGTTCCGGTCTCCCCACAGTTGAGACCTTTGTTTTTTGGTGAACCATATCATAAGAACATAAAATAATGTTATACATGGAAAAGTTCCTAAATGTTAAGTTTTTTTTGTTCAGTGGTACACTATGCCCCCAGAAGCAGAAATGGGTATAATTATGCCCAGAGCTTAACAGAACAGAAGGCAGCCCCCAAGAAGGCAAGATGGAAGAGTAGGCTTAAAGCATATTCATAGGCTTGCTATTGGAACTAACAATGTGCATGAGGCTATATTTCATTATGTTCTAATGGAACATAACATTGTAACCACATTTACCAAGTTACAGATGCATAAACAGTGTTTTATTGGAGTGGGCCACTCAAGGTACAAGGTGGGCCAGTCATGGTACCAATTCAATGTCCAAAGGGTACCTTACTTTAATCAGCATTTTCACAATATATTACATAGAAATCAATATTTTTGACTTGTCCATGGCATTCCAAACAGTGTCCCAATGAAAAGTGCTGCATACTTCATGAGGATTGGATCACTCTTTCTACATGTAATCTTGTATCAAAGTCAGTCTTGTGGGTTTCAGCTCCTCAACAGGGCCACATATGGGCGGTTTACCCTACCTACATAATAAAAAAAAATTAAGAGTGTGGATTATTTACAATAGCCTAGAGAGAACATTGAGCAGGTTGGTGAACTTTTACCGGCTTCACGCCTAACGCCCTACATAGACACTAATGATGTGGTATCATCCTGAGTTATTATATTTGACCAACTTCACTATGCTATAAATATACTTGTATATAAAGGTTACTATGTGGTTTAATTGCATTATTCTACCATATGCATAGCAATAGCTTTGAGCTCATATTATGTTCTGGCTTCACACCTAACGCCCGGCTTCACACCTAACGCCCTCACCAATATATTCACTCTATACAGTACAAAATGATATCCAACCAGCCTGAAACGATTTGTGAGGAGACTACCATGTACCACCCTTCTTCCCATACAATATCTAAGGTTAATTATAGTAAATGATATGTTATATTCATGTTTTAATATCCTTTTTTGGTCAAAAAGTCAATGATTCCTTGATATACAAAAGTTCTAACCTTAATGCTGATCATAGCACCTAGAATGAGGCAGGGGACATGTAGAGCTCTGTATTATTAACAATAAAAAAGCCAAAAGATGAATCCAGCATGCTACGATAAACTTTGGCAGGTATATTCTATCTTAACCCTGTCTGTCAGCGTCGTGGCTTCACGCCTAACGCCCTCACAAATAGCTCTCAATGCTGTACAAAAGGTAATCCAACCAACCTGAATCGATGTGTGAGGGTGCCACCATGTACCATCCTTCTTCTCATAGGATATCTAAGGTTAATTATGGTGAATACTATGTTTTATTCATGTTTTAAGATCCTTTTTCGTCCAAAAAGTCAACAACTTCTTACAAGAACCCAGAATATAGAAATGTTTTGAGCCTTTTACATGCTTCAAACAATAGAATAATGTAGTGGAAATGTCCTGGAGCATATATGTATCAGTTAAGAACCCGTCAGATTGGATAGAATAGAGTAGGGGGAGTATATTCTATTTTAGCCTTGATGGTCAGCATCGTGGCTTCACGCCTAACGCCCCCAACAATTCCTTGAGAAAACACAATATATACAAAAGTTCTAACCATACTGATGCTCATAGCGACTAGAATAAGGAAGGGGAGGTGTAGAGCTATCTATCAATTACAATTAAGAACCCAAAAGATAATTCCAACATGCTACAATGAACTTTGGTAGGTATATCCTATATCAACCCTGTCAGTGAGCATCGTGGCTTCACGCCTAACGCCCTCACAAATAGCTCTCAATGCTGCAAAAAAAGGTATCCAACAGGTATAAATAGATGCCTACCCTAGTTTAGGATGTTTTCTTCAATATTAAAACATAATATTTATGAAAGAAATGCCCTTATACATGACAAGAAGGTCTCCTTCTTGAGGGGAAAAGGGCGTTAGGCGTGAAGCCACGCAATATGACTATACAACTTTGCCCCTCTACCATACATTTGCTGTAGATATTTAACCTGCCCAAATATTTCTGATGTATGGCTCACCCCCTAGGGTACATGGACACAAAAGACTTTAAGCATACTCCTACATTATATTTGGACCCCATGGTGCATGAAAAAAAGCAGTTTCGTGAAAAACGGCCATATCTTACTACAAAAGATTATCCTACAAATCCTAAATATTTTTGTTGGATTAGAGTAACTTTGTAGGATAAAGGTCTGACGGATGTTTTGTAGGATAACGGCAAATAACCGACATACTACAAATCTATATTTTTTTGTAGGTTAAGGGCAATTTCTGTAGGATATGGGATCAGCAAAGTCTCTATAATATATACGATTATCAGCCATTCATTTAATCATTTAATTCCTTTAGACAATCAACTCAGTTCAATGAAAACAAAAAACAAAATCGCACTTTGTGCTGTCCCTTTTATTTTGAGTTGGGATCATTGAAATCCCCTCGGCCCGGCTATTGCTTACACTTGCCAAAAGAATTGCACAAAAACTGTGATGGGGCTAATATTAAGATGTCTCAACCCCCCCCCCCCCTCCAACCCCCAACAGATCCTTTCAGAGCGGGAGGCGGAGTGCCCCACAGCTGTCTATTGCCAGTCTGTTGGCGCCTTTTCATGCGGGTCCGCCATAAAAATGCCAAATTACAAGAACCCATTTTTCTTGCACCCCGACCAGCGCCCATTCCCCTCTGTCCCCATCCACCCCCATCCCCATCAGCCTTAAGTCATTTAGGGCCCGCATAATGTAGCCTTGGCGAGTGACTCACCAGTGCTGCATTAATGCATCATGCCGACCCTATAATGCTTCAGTATGATGAGGGAATGCAGCTCTGGAGAAAAGACTCACCAGGGCTGCATGGTGACATAGGACATAGCAGGGTAAAGCACTAGGCAACACTCAAAGGGTTAACAGCGCGGTGGCCGCTTTGCCTACCTACCAATTTGCCGTTGACGGAGGGGGGTAGTAGGGGGGGGGGTTGAGTAGTGTGGCCCCTCTATCCATCACTTACTGGAATTAGCCCCTCGTGCTAATTGTGTGAAGGAGAACGATTACTTTTGATTGATTCCCAAGTGCCTTGAGGCAGAGAAGAAAGGACCATTTTGGACACTTTCAATTCAAGAAACACCCTCACTTTGCACAACCATTTTAGGGGCAGTGATACTGCATATTCAATAAAACAAAACAAGGCCTTATGGACAGGGTGCTCGGGTGCTGCTCAAGTGATCGAGTGATGATGCTTTTCTTCTCTCTAGGGAGTGGTCATTTTTTAACAACGGGGGGGGGGGGGGGTCGGTTTTCGCGCGAGTGGGTCGAAAAAATCTTGGTCCCCCCATGGGAGGGGTCAACATTTTTTGGTCCCCCCTCAGGCAAGTTGAAGTTGGGCGCGGCTGACCCCTTTGAACTAAAGTAACGTGCAGGCTTTTTTGCTTTTTTTTACTAAAAATGGGTGCAATTTATTTTGGTCCCCCCCCCTCAAGAGGGGTCCAAATTATTTTAGTCCCCCCTTTAAGGGGTCCAAATTATTTTAGTCCCCCCCCCCCCAATCCACCAACCCCCCTCTCTGTTGTTAAAAAAATGACCACTCCCTTAAGTTAAAGAAAAAAACACTTTGAGTGTTAATGTATCCCTTTGTGTGTCCTGCACCCCGTGAGTAGGCCTGGCCTAGTGATCTGCTCCTCTGTCTGCCGCCAGGAGGAGCTCTGAGCTGCTCTTTATTACTTTAAGGGCCGCATAGTGATTTTATGTATAATTACTTGTTCCTTGGTCATCCTGATGAATGAATGCAGGCGAGGCGAGTCTATACATCTGGCTTGCGTCAATGCATCATGCCAACGCTTCGGGAGTGTATCAAACCTGTGATGTAGGGTCGGCATGATGCTTGAATGCAGCACTGGCGAGTTACTCATTCATGCATCATGACGATAGAGGGCATAACAAATGTGTACATTATGCGGGCTATAAAGGGTTATTGGGGAAGCAAGCTACTCTTATCCTTAGGTCGGGCAGCCTTTAGGGTGGGGGGGGGGGGGCTCAGACATCAACAGACCGAGGTCCAGACCCCTGCACAATGGCTCGACTGTAGTTAATCCTTTAAGGGCCGCATAATACTTTAATGTATCCCTGGTAGTAATATGCATGCAGCATGTGGACTCACCAGGCCTGCATTCATGGACAATGCCTATGATTCCTGACTGTATCAACGCACCCCACATGGTCAGCATGATGCATGGACGCGGTCATGGTGAGTTACTCGCCAGGGCTGGATTGCATCATACTGACGGAGGGCATCTAGCGTTACTATGCGGTCCTTAAAGGGTTAACGAGTCTGAGTGAGGAGCCGGGCTTTGATTAAGTCTGCGCCATCCTCCCGTTGTCCTCACTGACCTCAGCCAGGGCCCGTCCTGACTCCATCATCATCTTTGTCATCATCATCATCATCATCATTGTCAGCATCATCATCTTCATCATCATCGCCATTCAAATTGCCGCTTTTCTCCTCTTCCCAAAATCAGTTGTACCCTCAGGATACCAAGCCCTTTATTGACGTGGGTTCCTCCATTTCTGCCTCTTCTGTATTCTTTTTAAAATCAATGTTTATTACTGTTTAGATTGTACTAGATTACACCATGCAGCCCTAACTTTCTAACTTCCAGATAGATGCATTTCAACAAAGGCAGAGTCCTCGTGCCCTCTCCATAAGAAATGTATCCCCCCAACGTTGTCCCTCCATACCACAGCACTCTAGTTTCTCCTTGTGCGTCTTGTATATTCTCTGGAGAAATTGTCTATTCCTTCTGATGTTGCTTTTCCACACGGGCCTCTTGCCACAACTTGCACCCCCTCCTTCTACCCTTGCAGTATGCTCAATCCTTCAAGGACAGCAAAGTGTTTCAATGCGCTATTCCATGCCGGGTAATTTGCCTGTGCTGCAGCCATGGATGCATCATGCCTTGGACATCAGAGTGCTGATACACTCCCAAAGGGTCGTCATGATGCAGCAATGCAGCAGCATGTTGGTGCATCATGAAGACAAATGATTACTCCTACTTCTCCAGCCCCAGTGGGAGTATGTGTCTGTGGGTGCACTGATATTCCTAGGCTCCCTATACGACCAATCTTTCAGTCACTAGTGCCTAACCTAGTTAGTCATTTTTTGGCTCCCTATACGACCAACCTAGGTAAGTTATTAATTGTAGGTTGGTCAGGACTGACCAACCTACCTTAGTCTTTTAATTTCAAGGGGGAGCCACGGAGTGGTGATCATATGGTCTTACATGTGGCATCAACTAGTGGTATACAAATACAACACAGCAATGATGAACCTAGGTTAGCCACTACTGACTGACCCCTCAGTCATTTTTGAATATAACTTTGCCATTATGACTAACACACATATGACGAGCCTAGGATAGGTGGTACTGACTAACCCTTTCAACCTATGGATTTTCAGTGTGGTGCAGGGTGGTAGGGGGTGGGGGGTTATGAGGTGAGAGGTGAGGTGCTCAGTATGCACATCTTGAGTCAGACGTTGACAGGTCACTTCTGCCTTTCCGCCCTGAGCAGCTCCCGAGCTGCTCCAGTCTGCACTACCCTGAGTCACTCAACTCTAGCGTTGGTTTGATCTAGTATTAGGAAATACACAGGAGGAAGTGAAGACAACTGTCTCATGTTATTCTACTACCGTTATAATTATTTTCTGAGTGTTTTATTATGTTCTATTCAGGAGGCTACTCCCTATGCAATGCGTACCAGGACGTATTGTATTTTGGCTATCACTACCCTGCCGCAGCCATCTCACACTATGAACTGTCTCTATCTTTTGGAGACGCTCAGAGAAGATTCAAAAGTTCGTACCAATCCAAAGGCGTTAGGAGAAAAGTTATTTTAAGTCACAAACCTGCTGATTCCAAGCCACCCTACCTCCCACCCCCCTCCCCACCTCCCACTCCTGACACGGTGACGGGGGGGGGGGGGTGGGGCGGGGTAGGGGACCTCTGGCCTTTACAACATACATCCCTTTCAGCATAACTAAACACTAACAGGGTTTGCTGACAGCTGAAAAGGTTCACCTTCACTAGAAGGCAGAGCACAGTGCACACGGAGCCAAATTTGATTTCGACTGCTCTAAATCCCCCTCTCTCCCTCTAAGAGATCACTCCCTCCCTGGAGTGACTCTTTTGTTGAGAGCGTCCTCTACACCCTTGACGGGATCATGACGTTACGTCGCGGAGGCGACGTTGACATAAACACAGTGTCCCTACGTCATGGACGTGCGTCACCTGCCTGACCCCCGTGCTGCGCAAAGTGTAAGCCCCATGGGACGCGGCCTGCGCGGGAGCGGCGTCTACAGAAGGTCACGTGATCTGGCTTTCAAAGGCCCGGCTCCTGGTATTGGCGGCCAGTGTGTATTGGGGGGGGGGGGGTGAGTGGGGGGACGGGGGGGTGGATAGGGCTTAGCTAGGGGTAAATAAGACATCTGAGGGATTGGAGGTAGACTAGAGTGATGGAGACGCGGGGGAGTTTATTGTAGTTGGGACTCACAGTGTCAAAGTCTACACTTCTAGTAATAGAGCCAGCCAAATCACTTTATCGACAGTCGAATTCATTATTTAGATGTTTATCAAATGGATCTTTGAAACGTGATGCTATAGTGTTAGGGGGATGCACATAGGACTGATTAATACTTTATGTATATATATATATATATATATATATATATATATATATATATATATATATATATATATATATATATATTTATATATATGTATATATATGTATATATATGTATATATATATATATATATATATATATATATATATATATATATATATATATATATATAGGGAAGTCTATCTATACTCTGTTGAAGCATGACGACGACTCTTTAAATGATATCCCTCTACAGTTTGCAAACCCGATACGTAGATCTCACTATCCAGATCGCGAGTATCCACGGGAGAACACGAGACACATCGTCTTCTAGACGGGAGAGGTTGAAAGGCATCATGAGCAGGTCATGTGAGCAGGCCATGTGAGCAGCTCACATGACCATCAGACGTGCACCAAGAGTCATGTGACCTTTGTCAGGTCATACGACCCTGGACAGGTCATGTGATCAGCAGTACGACGGGCAGGCAGTCATGTGATCTACAGGTCATGTGACATGTGTTAAATGGACGGTAAAGGTGATAAGTCTGATGGGTAGAACCTGGGGACTAGGGGTGGCCTGAAACAGTGGCACAGGCGGGGGGGGTGGAGGGGTCAGGGAGGGGCGTGGAGGGATTCCAGCTCCAGACCACAAGTACCGTTTTACACTCCCCAACACTCCCCCCTAGGGACCCCACCACCCTAGAACCACCCATGCTTTAAATTGCCACCAAATCTCACTCATCCCTTTTCAATGGCCTTAGCTAGGACCTCCCACCCCTGACCCATATATCTCTTATCATGGATTTTTTTTCTTAAGCATCTATTTATAACCATGGTAAGAAAGGGAATTGAATGTTTTCTTCCAGTATGTCCGCTATTACCTATGCTATTACAGGGAATTGTAATTACATGTATACTTATATTCTTTGTAAATCTTGATTGCCTGTGTTATGTAGTAACTACCGGTAGGATCACATGGGGGTACTTACCTAGGTGGGGCCCTACCGGTAAGATCATAGATACAATTTAATCTACATAATTACTGTTGGAAATTGTCAGACTTTATTGCTTCATTACACTTGGTTTTGAATACATATAAGTTCACTTATTCCTCGGGATGAAAAACATGTACGCTTCACTTGGACTATGTCGAAATAAAGATATTCCAAACCAAAAAATGTATAGTCGCTGATTTACTTGTCTCTACTTATTTCATAATTCTTTACCATTTTTGTGTTGTCTTTACATATGTGAAAACTTCGAAACAGATATTGTATGATATTTCTGACTACTATTGTGCTCCAATTATCCACTTTTCTGTATATTTTTAGGGGTTCAATAAATACACATTTAAACTATAGTTTGATGTCCACATGTGTTTTCAGGTTAATATGCATCTATATTGACCTAAATGGTAAGTGAAGAGACGAAACCTTAAATAAGTAATGCAGCATAGCTTCATAAAGCTCCATTAAGTCATGAGATAGCTAAACTGCATGCACTCGCACGTTTTGCAGAGTGGAAACGACTTAAAGGTGCGAAGCCCCTATATATAGGGCTGAGTACCTGTCCCGACTGCACTCTCACTGTTACTGGACGTGCAGTAAGATCTGCGGGTTTATTAAAACCAAATACAGCATGTAACTGGGCATCCAGCGTCGACTTTCAATCAATCCCAGATAGTTCTCCCAAAGCTAACACTACATGAATGTAGACATTTAAGCAAAGATTGGACTGCTTAAAGTGTGCATTTAATTGCATTTAAAAATGCCATGTAAAGTCACTTCAATGTCATTATGACCTTTCTGTGGCATTTATATGATATTTACAGAATCTAAAGCTCCTTAAAGAGTGACTTCAAGTGATAAAAGGTTTGCTTAAATGCCAATGTTCATGCAGTGTAAGTCTGCGTGCGGGGGCCTGTATGATGCTGCAGTAATAGCATGTATATACTATAGAGGTTGCAGCACACCCTGCAGCGGTCTGTGACTGTATGTTGCACACGTGGCACCTACTGGAGGCTGGGGTGGATGTGTTAGCGGTGTTTTATACTGTAGTGTCCTAGAGGAAGGCACTGCAGGCAGCAGGGGGTGAGCGAGCTAACACTTTAATGGTAGCATATCACTATATAATGCAATATGTCTTTATTGCAATGATGCATACATGGATGCTGCCCTTGAGAATAACTCACTAGTAGTGCATTCCAAGCTCTATACGGAATTCACGCACTCTCAAATAGTAGGCATGATGCACCAATGAAATACTAAGTTTCTCGCTGGCGCTGCATTGCTGCATCATGGCACGTGCTTTGAGGCATCATGCCGTCCTTGCAGGCAGGAGGGAGGGTGAGGGAGTTACAGCTGAGTGAGAGGTCGTGTTAACCTGTGGGTATGTGCATGCCTTGATGTCGGAATGCCTCCCAAGCCTCCAGAGATACACGCGACGCCTACAGAGCAGCTCAGAGCAGCTGAGAGTAGCTCAAAGAGACTGCACCCAGCAAGGCTTGACTGGGAGGAGGACTGGCTGTAGAATATATACTGGTGTTATAATGGTACTTTAGGTTATGGATTTATATGTTATGTCAGCTTTTAGTCTTATGTACATAAAAAGAGAAGAAAATACACAGAGATCACTCTCTCAACAGTAGAACTAATTATTGCTTTTGGAATATATTAACAAATCTCATTTTTTAAATAAAACTTTGTACGACATCTTATTATTAGTAGGCCTATAAGGCTAGAGCTATCTCCCTACATAAATCAAATCCACTATATTGCATAAACTATGCTTCTTAGATGCTGAGTAATATGTTGATATTGTCAGGGACCTGGAGTAATATTTATATCAGTACGTGCTAGCATAAGCCATATTGGAGCTGTTAAAACTGTGGGTGTTTGCTCAGCGGGAGCTATAGAAAACGGGCCGGGTTTGTTTATACTTTGATGGCATCATTATCATGGAATGTTTAGTTTGTCTGCGGCCAGAGCCTAACAGACTCACTAATGCAGTCCAGACAATACACGCACCCATCCCCACTCTGCCCCCCCCCACCCCAGGCCTCCCTTTCTTCCTACCTCCCACCCCTTCGCTCAGCACCCACTCCCCCACAACCTCCCCCCCCCCATCCACCCATCTACCTTCAGTCATGTGTCACGCTAGGCATCGTTCCATACCGCACCATCACACAACCCCCACACACTGCACATCACACACTAACACACAGTTCACCCTTCTCACCCACCCACCCCACCAACCCAACCCCACAGACTAGTCAGCACCCAATACACACATACACACATGTGGGGTGCCATTTTTGAGCTGCATCAACTTTTATGGTCTGCGATGGCTCCTGTACATGTTCAAGATATGAACTTTTTTAAATCTATTTTTATTTCACCAATTTCGTGCCAGGCCGCGTGGCCTTCTTTGGCTCGAGTATACTTTTCCTTGGGGTTTGAGCTTTTTATGCTTTTCTTGTGAGAACATGATATGTCCCTATCCCTTTTTTACTTGTTTTTACAATCCTTGTGACAAAATAAACTACAAGATATACTTATAATACTCAAAATGAATTGGTAGATGCTCTGATGAATGCAGTGTTCTGTGTTACCCAACCTTGCCACACCTTGCCCACCTTGCCCCACCTTGCCCCACCTTGTCCCACCTTGCCCCACCTTGCCCCACCTTGCCCCACTTTGCCCACCTTGTCTCACCTTGCCCCACCTTGCCCCACTTTGCCCACCTTGTCTCACCTTGTCCCACCTTGTCCAACCTTGTCCCACCTTGCCCCACCTTGCCCCACCTTGCCCCACCCTACCCTACTTTGCCTAGCCTTGTCCCACATTGATTCACATTTTCTCTCATTCCCCTGTATTCCCGCAGTTATCCATACTACCCTGCAAATTCTCTAATTGTGCTGTTCCTCCCTACATTGTCCCAGATTAGACCAAATCAAAAAAAGTTAGTTTTAGGTCACCCGACCGACCCTAGGAAAATAGGGCCAACCGTACGTTTTTTTTTGTGCAATTTTGAAGAAAATTTCACATGTTTACACTTTTGGGGTCATCTTTAGGGTTTACACGGAGGATGGCTAGTACTTTAATGTTAAAAAAATAAAATACAATAAATCCTCGACCTACTGACCCTTATCTTTCTTCCCATGTTACCTGACACATACCGTTTATTTATTTTTTGGCCTTACCCCCATATTGCCCCACATTGCCCCACATTGCCCCACATCGCCCTGCATCACCCACTATTACCCTAGACCTGCATTCTCTCACATTGCCAACATTACGCGCCATCACCCCACATCACCTAGCATTATCCCGTATTACCCCACATAGCCTCAATCTCCCCAATTTGTACTCACCTGTCTTTTCAATACATAGCCGCGCTTTATATCATCTCTCATGTAAAACCCACCCCTCTCATCAAATCCACGCACATGCCTAGACTGTTAGATGTATCTGTTCCTGACTTGTTATAGACAACTAAAGTGGAAACTTTACCAGAATGACACATCATATTGCATCCCCTCCCCCAAGTAGCCAATAACCCCCCCCCCCCTCCCCCACCCCTTAGTCGGTGCGATAAACAAGCGAAGGCTTGTTGTTCGCCATGCCTGCGTGCCCCGAATTTGTCATCGCTGTCGGCAGTAACGATCAGCAGAGACGCCGCTCATCGATTGACCAAGCCTCCCCCCTGCTACCACCCCAAACACTCCCCCTGTCTGCCAAAGCGACCGACGCGTTGTAACTGGTTGGCGAGGCCAACATTATGTTGTAAAAAGGCCAAAAAATATGGAGCTGATACACAAACGGGAGGGGATCGGTTAATGCAGTTATATGTGTTGGTAGTTTGGTGGGTGGGTGATGGTGCATAGGATGTTGATATTGGATAGCGGGAGAGATGTACGCGGGGTCCATAGTAACTAAATTAGTATTTTTGATAAACAAGGACTATGCACTGATATTTGAATGGAATTGGCAAAATCAAAATCATAAACTGCAATATAATAGATGATCCTACTGGAATAAGTTGTGCGACATGTCACATTCCAATATGCGGGAACTATGTTCTAGACTAGCATAAATGTTACAAAGTCCTCCACAAGGGGACATTTTTTTGTACTAACGTTTTGTTAATCTTGAATCAAGACTATTTTGGGTATGCTAGAAACAAATATTGTTGCATTGAATTGCAGGGAGACTTTAATGGAAAGAAGTGAAAGATGAAAGCATTCATGAATATGTGTGCTAAAGTTTTAAGCATCCTTCAAAGTACCTCTGTCCACCTGTGGTAGGAGTGCCCAATAAGATTAACACTAACACCATCATATTATGGTCCCTAATGGCTTCGGTACCAATGTGAGCAATGAGCCATGAAGATGAACGTTTAATGGGCACGTTTACATATCAATACGTTGGTTGTGGGGAGGTGGGGAGCTATATCTAATTCATTGATCAATTCTAATTCTATCGACCGGTTTATCCATAGAATAAAAGTCAATTATTGAACGCTAGTTCACGCATTTCCTGAATGAGAATGTACTCGTGCATACATGGTCAAAAACATCTGCATGTGCAGAGTGAGTCAGCCTTTTCTAGGTAAGACTGAATTTAGCTAACTCTATGTCCCATACCTCTACGCGTAACCCACCTTGGTATTGAATACCGTCTGTTCAAAACTTGAAGCATTCTATTATACTTTGTATCACATCATTCATTGTATATAGTCACCTGTTATATGTTAATAGTTCTGTTACCAGCCTGTACTATACAGCAAAAAGCGGGTGGAACCTGAAGGTCAACTAAAACTGTTTAAGCGTCTGATAAACTATATGAAATATTCACTGGATGGATAACCCCCGCGGAAATTTACCTGGAAGATCTTAATGTCACCTTGTATGTTATGAGCGGTTAAATAATAAAAAATAAAAAAAATCCTTTTTTAAAGTGTCCACAAATGAAACTCTCCAATTATAACGTCTTAACATGGCGCATAATATAATCAGTGAAAGAAGAGTAACGCTGACACGCCGGGTCTAGACACAAAACCTACTATTTAGCGCACATAGGAAGAAACCTAGGCCTATCTACCTGTCTACTGTGACTCTCCCAATGCCTAGTTTGAGAACAATGTTAAAGTCTAGACATGTTTAAAATCTAAACACTTATAACTTCATTTGGTTTGTTAATTCATCGCTCTTTGATTAGGAATAAAAGCACTTTTGTTCTAAATAACTAAACGGTTATGTTAAACATGTTCAGATGTATTGTATTCAAATAGTATCAAGGATAGGTGTTAAGAATATAACACTTTCTTGTCATGCCAAAGGCGCTATAAACCTTTTGCTGGCAGTGTATTTGAACAGAGAGTGAGAACTAGTACACTATGTACGCTGGCACACACAGAAGTAGTATAGGGGAAGTAGGCATGTTAGCTGTCGCCACAGAGAAGTAGTATAGGGGAAGTAGGCGTGTTAGCTGGCACACAGCGATGTAGTACAGGGGAAGTAGGCATGTTAGCTGCCACACACAGAACTATAATAGGGGAAGGAGGCGTGTTAGCTGGCACACACAGAAGTAGTATTGGGGAAGTAGGCATGTTAGCTGGCACAGAGATATGAGTAGTATAGGGGAAGTAGGTGTGTTAGCTGGCACACAGAGAAGTAGTATTGGGGAAGTAGGCATGTTAGGTTGTACATAGAGAAGTAGTATAGGGGAAGTAGGCGTGTTAGCTGGCACACAGAGAAGTAGTATAGGGGAAGTAGGCATGTTAGCTGGCACACAGAGAAGTAGTATAGGGGAAGTAGGCATGTTAGGTTGTACATAGAGAAGTAGTATAGGGGAAGTAGGCGTGTTAGCTGGCACACAGAGAAGTAGTATTGGGGAAGTAGGCATGTTAGGTTGTACATAGAGAAGTAGTATAGGGGAAGTAGGCATGTTAGGTTGTACATAGAGAAGTAGTATAGGGGAAGTAGGCGTGTTAGCTGGCACACAGAGAAGTAGTATAGGGGAAGTAGGCATGTTAGCTGGCACACAGAGAAGTAGTATAGGGGAAGTAGGCATGTTAGGTTGTACATAGAGAAGTAGTATAGGGGAAGTAGGCGTGTTAGCTGGCACACAGAGAAGTAGTATTGGGGAAGTAGGCATGTTAGGTTGTACATAGAGAAGTAGTATAGGGGAAGTAGGCATGTTAGCTGGCACACAGAGAAGTAGTATAGGGGAAGTAGGCATGTTAGCTGGCACACAGAGATACGAGTAGTATAGGGGAAGTAGATATGTTAGCTGACAGAGAAGTAGTAAAGAGTTATCAATAAGATTGGGCCAACACCTCTTTCTCCAACAGGCAGGAATCTAATGAATATAGAGCTGAGTTGTGTCAAAAGGCCGACTCATTTAGAAGAAAAGCCAATGGTAAAATGGTCTCATTAACTTACCTCGCTAGATACCAAGAAACTAATAGAGTCAATTTTAAAGAGCAAGTTATATCTTAGAACAAAGGCCTAGGCACCCTTTAGCTTTAGAAAAGAAAATGATCAGAACCTTTATATTTGGTTAGAACTCTGGTTAGATACATTAATCTCCTATGACTTCCATCAATATAATATCCAGGTTCTGACAGAGGTAGTTAATGGATGGGACCACAAGGAGGTCACCGGCCCCCATAGGCACACATTCCCTCCCTGCCCCAACCATCCACTAACCCTCTAAGGGCCGCATAATGCATAAATGCAGCCCTGGTGAGCTCTATATTCAAGAATCATACCGATCCTATATGGATGAGACACTCTCAAAGGATCGGCATGATGCACAAATGCTGCCCTGGCGAGTAAAATAGCCTGATCTGCTTTTGCGCAGCTCTCTCTAGAGGGGGACCCCCCCTACTGACCTGCCCCTAGAGCCCCTGCAATGCGTTCTCACCTTAAGGATCACAATGACACCTGGTGGTATGGGACTTTACCTGGGGGCATCCCCTTTCCGCCCACCTTCGCCGTGCGCATGCGCCATGTGCACTGGCAGGGACATACCGGAAACCAGCCTCGGTTGGGAGTGGCGCTGGTGTTTCTGGGTCGGCCGTCGATATTAAAGGTGTAATTGAATTGCAGGCCTCCCCAGCTCCCGTCCCGCCTACTAGATATCCGGCTGTGGGCCAGTAAGAAGAAAGTGGGAGGTGTGGTGATGAATGTTGGGTGGTCGTAGTGATGAAGGTTGGGTGGTCGTAGTGATGAAGGTTGGGTGGTCGTAGTGATGAAGGTTGGGTGGTCGTAGTGATGAAGGTTGGGGTGGGGAATGATGAAGGTTGGGGGGTGGGGATGATGAAGGTTGGGTGGTGGGGGATGAAGGTTGGGGGGTGGGGGATGAAGGTTGGGGGGTGGGGAATGATGAAGGTTGGGGGGTGGGGATGATGAAGGTTGGGTGGTGGGGGATGAAGGTTGGGGTGGGGGGTGATGAAGGTTGGGGGGTGGGGATGATGAAGGTGGGCACTCCGTACCAAGAATACCATCTGTCGAGGTCAATTACCTCGCTGTAGGGATACGACAATCTTTTTCAACAGTCGGATGATATATCTAATTTAGTCAGTTTGGGGTTGAGTATAGTCCAATAATGTGTTAGGTGAGTGAAGCCTATGCTGGAGTTTTATACCGCGTAGAGAGGCCTTCTAGTCACTACTTCTGTCACAGAATGGGAGGTGTGCTGCCTGGAGGAACCCTGGAGGTGTGTATGTGTGTGTGTGTGGAGGGGAGGTGACCGTATACCCAGGTCAGCTAGGTCAAACCTATTTAGTTCTACGACTGGAACTGGAGCGCCTTGTCTTAGTTATATATGTGAATAAGGAGCTACATAGGCTAAATAAAGTTATCCTGTATAATTATTTAAACATTGGTTAGGTCATGTTACCAGGATAATACACGTACAATCATTCCACTGTGACGGTCGAATTACGATGCATATCTCATTTCTAGGTCAATTCAATGAGCACTCGTAGAACATTTCCAGGGGCCATCTGGATATGATGCATCATTATGTCTCTATTGGATAAGACATACAGTAGGACACACCTATGCCACATTGCTGGGGTGAAAATGAATAACTATGTCACCAATGACTGTTTCACTACTATTTATCATAGCATTTCATCATTTTCCAAGTATATTTATGTTGGCACAATACAAAGGACATAGAGCTGCATTGTAAATCCACCAAAAGAATAGCATGAATTATTCCGCAGTAAATCTACCGAAGTAGAGCCTCTCCATTGATTATCACATTTGCCCCTCTGAGCAATAGGTCTGGATCAAGTCCTCAGAATACATTAGGCGCTGCGGGATACGTGGCCGAGTCGGGTGGAGAGTGATGATGGGTAGAATTGGTAGCTAACGTCCGATCCAATCAGACTCCAGTTAGTGCCTCCCCCTGGCGAGCGAGTGGGGAGACGACTGACCCGACCAGGGAGACCCTCGGCGTGGTGATCAGAAGTGACAGGTGCCCATTGGTGCCCCCCCCTACCCCCACCCCGCCGCTCTCACACTAACCCTCCCCCCCCCCCCCACACCCACCCACTGCCCTAGTCTTCGCCCACCCATCCTCATTCTGTCCCAAGAAGAGAGCTGATGCCACGAGTCGCCGTCTCTCTGTACGGTTACGGCCATCTCTGTCCACCCCAGACTAGATCAGAACCTTGTATGTTAATTTATGCTATTAGAATCTGCTAAATATAGGATCTCGAGATGAGCCTCCGACACAGAGTTGAGCCATACAGAGAGGCCTTCTGACTACTCCCTCTGCTGCAGAATGAACCATCCCCTCTATCTCCAACCATGGCAATCCCCTCTCTCACCTCAGCGCCCTTATCCATCAATTCCCCTCCCCACCACCCCATCTTATCTGTGGTCTTTTTTTCAGCTGGTCCTTTGCCCTTTTCTCGCTGTCCTCTCATGACTCTTCATGTTGTTCCATGTACTTAATCATGTGCTTACACAGTTGCCTGTATACATACATATTGTAGAACCCATAAAACTCCTACCTTGAATGGCTTTCAATTTTGTAGGGGTTTGCTAAGCTGTGTAATATCCATTACAGGGAAATGATTTTGACAGCTGAAAGGGGCCTTATGTCAAATGGCCTGAAACTCAGGGGCCTTATGTCAGATGGCCTGAAACTCAGGGGCCTTATGTCAGATGGCCTGCAACTCAGGGGGGCCTTATGTCATCCTGGCCCCAGCTGAAAGGGGCCTTATGTCAGATGGCCTTCATCTCAGGGGCCTTATGTCAGATGGTCCCTACATCTCAGGGGCCTTATGTCAGGCAGCCTGCAGCTGAGGGGGCCTTATGTCAGACAGTCCCTGTAGCCAAGGGGGGCCTTATATCAGATGGCCTTCAGCTCGGGGGCCTTAAGTCAGATGGTCTGATGTAATTGGATTGCGTGTCGGTCAGTGCAGGTCAGTAACACCGAACACAGTGAAGGCCCAGCTATTTTTTACACGATACATACAAGCAATCTTTGCCTGTGAAGTATCCAGGCCACATCTCTCATTAGCCTTAGTGAAAAAAGGCTTATATATACACTGGTGATCGATACAAGGTGAACGTGATCACTGCCAGGCCTTGAGCTTTACCCCCAGGGGCACCAGGGTTATGGAGGTTAACTGTCTCTAAGTGGTGACATTGTTATTGTTCTCGTGTGGCTCGGGGCTTTTGGCCTTGGCCTTAGCTTTTACAGCCAAGTTGATATGTATACCGCAAGGCTGATGTAGTGTAATAGATGTTTTGTATAGACACTGATAGAAGAGATATTGACCAAGCCAGACAATCAAAAAGAAACAGATCCAGCAGCATATTGACTTTTTAATGGTTTTCCCGTATCACTCCTAGTTTAATCATAGACTACATTATCATTTAGACGAAGGTTCATGAGTATAGTTCCCCACTGAGGGCTATTTTACGAGGCGAATCATGAGTGCTGCTTTGTGTATATTTTATCTCATTGATAACAATATTCCTCAAAATGCAACAGGGGGTGTGAAATACGGCCTTCATTTTAAGTCAATAGAACTGCCCATGAAATATAAATCAACTCCATTCTAATAACAAAACTGTATTAAATCAGATGGGGTTCCAGCTATGAGTAGATAGCTCATTCAAAATGATATAAGTATCAGGGACTGTAAAATAACTGAAGGCCATTGTGAAATTTGCCCCCCTCGCCCACTTACACACTTAGCGGTTGCACCTATTATATCATTTAAATCATATCAACACTACCAACTATATGTATCCTAGTATCCCAGTATACTAAAGTATGCATTGCCAATTATATAGCAGGTGTTATGAACATGTTGATAAGCCATGGTTCCTTATTGTTTACCCAAACAGTGGTCCATGATCAGCTTACCCCTCCCCCTCCTCCCCACCACGTCCCCAGCCACCCCTCATCCATATGGACCCCTGATCCGATCACCATACATCTAACTGATCCCTTAAGTAGGATGTACCAGCATCTGGTAGCTGCTGGAGGAAGGTTGGTTAACCCTTTAAGGACTGCAGGGTGACTCAATTGCTGTGTTCACTTGTTGTCATGATGCACCAAACCAGCAAAGTTGACAATGCATCAGCACAGCGTTGGTGCATCATGCCCGCCTGTTGAGAGTGTATCAAGCACATCTGACCGGCCTGATACAAGCTGAAATCATGTATCATGACGGGCAATGCTATTAAAGGGTTAGGGGAAATAACTGTGAAACATGTGTGGGTCGAGAGACTGATGCATAATTTAAGAGAATTGGGAATATAGATGAGATATCCTGTTGGTTGGGGTGGTTACTATTAGGGATGGCATGGGAAGTTGAGGTGAGAAATGGTAACAGTTGATTGTATTATTGGATTATCTAAATGTGTGTAGATACGACTATAATATGGAACCTCTAGTAGGGTCATTGCTTGCAATGTCCATATACTGAATATGGCCAGCGATTATATGAAGCTACTGCAATACGTACTGTCAACTATATCCAACAAAGACCCCACAAACACCCGCCAATCGAACCCAAATTGTGTAGGAAATACGGAATAAATTTTAAAACATAATGTGCCGTTTTAACTTCAATTATATGGACCAGATAAGGTACTGACTGACCGTTTTATAACGCAAAACAAGGCTGACACTACATCATATAATACTCCCATATATAACAGTATAGGCATTGAAAATGCTATCTGTAACAACAAGTTCGATCACCATGGTTATTTCTATACACAATGGCTTATGACTGATGGTAGGCCTATACTCAGTCAGTCTATCTGTTATCATATCTTTTTTTTTCAGTACAACAGAGGTTGGTAGGTATCTCGGTGACAGGATCCCCACAGTCTACTACCGTACATAATGCAGGTAGACAGTACAGGTAGACGGTACTGGAGGAGTCCTCTTACCTGCTGACTGCCAAACCTAGCAGGATCCACTGGGATCCAGTGGGGATCGACCTTCTCCTGTATCAACAGACATGCAACAGTGCCATGATGAACGCTACCCCAACACCCACCCCCACCCCCCACCCCATCATCCCCCCACCACCACCTCTCACGCACCTCTTACGCACCCTCACGCACCGATCACCCCCATCCCTCATAGATGGAGACAGAGCGCACACATACCACGCACCCCCAAACACGCCATGAACAGGCCGGCATGAAGGGTATTAGAATAAGGATGATGAAGGGAGTGTGTGGGGGAGGGAAGGCAGGGGTGGAAATACATGTATGAGGCTGTGGTTAGTTCATGCAAGTAGGAGGATGAATGGATGGTGAGTAGGGAGAAGGTAGAAGTGAGGAGGGAGAGAAGGAGGGTAGGAGGCAGGGAAGCAAGCAAGAAGGGAGGGAATGAGGAAGGGGCAGGTAGTTAAGAATGCAGGTATGGGCAGGCAGACAATCAGCGGAGAGGCAGGCAGGCAGACAGTCAGGCAGGCAGGACAAACCGCAGGACAGATAAAGGGACAGGGGGTACAGGGAGGGATGTCACAACCATAAGCTGACGTGCTGGAGAGGGGACACCTCAACACGACAGGTTGAAAAGGAAGGGGTGGTAGAAAGTAAGCGACCACCCATACCACTACCACCACCACCATCACTTTGAACAGAGACCCTCCGTGGAGTGCCTAATGCCTAGGTTGCATGGCAAGATTAATGCCCTTGTAATGTTGTGTATTCCTACGGCGGCCCGATCTGCCTGGCCGACTTCGCCCATTATCGCTCACAGACACGAAGGCCACTTCCGGCACCCATTTCTGGCGCAGCCAATGAGCGGCGAGCTGAGGACGATGGGCAGGGAGTCAGTAACAGCTACAGAGACTGGGGAAAAGGGGGAGTAGCTCTCTCAGGGCGTGCCAAGTCATTTTGTGTGGCTGAGTTTATTGTAGGGTCGAGGGTCGAGGGTTTAGGGCCAGGGAACAACTGGCACTTAGGCAGGGCGGGGCTTGACGAGGCCTTGGTAGTTGTTAAACACAAAGGAAGGAGCCCTTAGGAAAGTGTGCTTCTCCATGGCGCCGCTTAGTGGGGCCAACATGGTAGTTTGGCCAGGTCTATTGTGTGGGCATCTGGGGGGCATTTCTCAAGTGTGTACGCTGCATCCTGCTTTAATAATATTGCTTAAGTAAAGCATTGAACGATTCATGCAATCCTTACATATAGCTGAATCGTCCAGGCTAGAAATGTTCAGATCCATAGCTCAACATGAATATCATCATATCATGAGGATTCTAAGGGGATACATGTCACGATCGTATCATTTACGAAGTCTTTTACTACTTCCATGTAAATTGAGGAGAAATCTTAAAACTGCTCTTAAAAGTGAAGTAGAGGAAGAACAAGTATACATTTCCCACAGTAATACAACAGTCGTATACGAATCCAACCATTGCCATGGGAAGTCTTACCTTCGTCGTCATGATGCACCATGCTGACCCTTAGGGAGTGTATCAACTCCATAGGGTTGGCATGATGCTTGAAGAACCTGATGACTTCCATATCATCATGTACACAAAAGTACCATATGGAAGTCGAAATCTACAGGTGAAAAGTTCCCAGGTGTGTCTTCACTTGTAAATGGGAAGAATAAGGCGAGAGATTCCTAAAACTTTCGAGGAAATTCCAAGAAGAATCAACTCCTTTTGGCAGGTTTGGGCAAAGCTTCTGGGAAAATGTGTTTACGGTCTGAGACAGGAAATTAATCTTTCATTGTGAGGCTCCCCCCTCAAAGCCTGCACAGTTTCTTGCCATCCCATCAGACCAATTCCGCGAAGCGTGGAGAATGAAGGAGCGTCTCTTGGCTATTTTTAGACATCGCTGTTCCCCAGCGTTTTGGTTGGTAGTGAGTGATGTCAGAGGGGTTCTTGGGGCAGAGATCACCGGGTTCTGGGTAAGATTTGTTAGATTTACGTGGGCATTTGTATTATTCAATCCCAGGCATGGGATTTTAAATCTAATTAAACTTACAAATATGTCTGTTTGCCTTGCGTGGGGGGAAATTTGGTTAAAAGTAGAGTAGTAGGTGGGCGTAATCTTCACTGGCTAACTCGTGTGTTAGCAAGTGGGAGGTGAGAGATTGCGATCATGCGTCAACTGCCATTATGAACATCTATAACTGACCTGGAGATTGATTGAAAAGTGAATAGATCTTTTATCACCAATGATGACATATTTCTTAACATTGCTGTAAAATATTTAGGAGGGGACAAAATGGCCAACATTGTATCTTTGTTTTTTTCTATCAGTCATTTAGAAAACATTTCTTTCACACCAACATGTAGAAAACACGGTTTTAATGTTTTTTGTCATTAATTCATGCTTGAATAAGATAGAAATGCATATCTGCTGTAGTGCTCAATTCTACCCCAGGGGTTCAATGAGTGGACTGACACAGGGAATTCGGACCAACTTCCTACTTATTTGCTGGGGTAAATCTCGTGATTTTGCTCACAGAGTCCCCAAAACTTCCCGGGAATATATCTCGTGACTTGTTACCAGGGTCATCCAAGTTTGAAGTAATTTCCTCTATCACGTGGCTTAATTACCTGTCAAGCTTTTCTATCTGCAAACGTTCAGATACATTTCTATATGTGGAAAAAAGATGAAAACCATCACTAAGAATTAATTACTTTACCAATGTATTAAAATCATCGGAAAACTCCTGTAGCCCCTACTTCCCATTAGCCCTTTCAGGGCCTCATAATGCTTTAATGCCCTATGTCGGTTGCAGTCGTAATAAATGCAGCCTGGGCGAGTAATATTCACACACCACGTCAACTCCTTGAGGTTGATACACTCTTGAAACATGACATGATGCACCTATGCAGTAGCAGTGAGTTACTGCCTGGCATAGTGCAGGTGCATCAAGACAAATGCTGTTTAAAGGCAACAGGCTTTCCTTAGCATGTTTAAACTTCTCTTTTGTGTATTCTTTATGGATCTCCTGAATAGCATTTATGAACTTTTACGAGCCATTTAAACCTTTAAGAACTGTATAATGCTTTACCGTGCTATGCCCATCACATGATGCATGGATGCAGTCATACCGAGTAAATCACCAGGGCTGCATTTAGGAATGATGCTGATCACATAGAGTTGGTTCCCCTCCAGAGGGTTGGCATGATGCATAAATGTAGCCCTGGTCACTAGAGCCGCATTCGTGCATCACAATGACAGAGGACATCCTGTCCTCTTGCGCTATCTGTACTTAAGGCATTACACTATCTACGTATACACTTATGGCCACTCAAAAAAAAAAGTTGTTTCTCATCACCGCGCGCATCATAAAAATCGTGATATGAGATCTTTTTTTTAATTTAGATTTTTTTATGAAAAATCTGCTAAAAAGTGGACAAATATAGGCATATTTGGTATCAAATTAAAGCTTATATTGTCAGTAATGCATACAGCTAGGAATAATTTGCATTATAACAACTTTTGTGGATCAATAAACTCTTAACTACTAAAATGTGAAAATCGCTGGCAAAAGCTCTTAATTTCCCTATATATTTCAGCTCCCAGTAAAAAAAATAAAAATAAAAATAAAAAACGCCCTCGTCACATTTTTCACCGCCCGGTGATGAGAAACAACTTTGTTTTTTGAGTGGCCTATCCTTTGTTGTAACGTATACAAGAGCCAGGCTAACGTCCCTATATGGTGTGTGACCCTTGGAGTCATGGGGACAAAGGGATGCACGACAAGAGGCCCCCACCGAATATGCGGGATGAGAATAGCAGTTGTTTCTGACTGAAGAAATCTCCGGTGCTGTCAAGTGCTCCTGTCTAGACTTAATTGAAATATATTGTACCATGGTGGGACATGCTGGTATCCTGACGTCATATAGACCTTTATAAGGGGGGTAAATGTCAATAGGCTCATTACGTCGTCACACGTTCCTCACCTACATCAAACTGTCCGATCATCAGTTCAGCCATTTCTGCCTTAAATACAGTAAGAAATGTGAGTACAACTGCATACAAACATTCATTTATGCACACATTTATATGAGCACACACACAATCATCAAAAAAGGCACGGCTATCTACCATTGAGTTTACTATGTATCTGCTTATTAGGTAGATTAGCTGGTGAACACAGCCATGGTAGGTGTCCCAGATGGTTGTGGGTCACTGACCCCTCTATGTCCTGTGCTACTCCAGAACCAACACTCCCCTTACCTGTACTAGGAGTAGGACTAATTAGCAGGAGGGGAAGCATCTAGATGCGCGGTCTGGTAGCATGGAATCGACCTAAATCTGCAACACAGACACTCACTGACAGTCACAAATTTCTAAATGCCCTAAAGGCTATGAAGTAAAATCATTTTTCTGGTATTATTCTCGAATCTATTAATTTTAATTCACAAACAACTACTGATGAGAGACTTGTATATAATTTAGAACTATCATATCCTTCTCTGGAGGAGGATGTCTTGACCATTGAATGAAAAACTTACAATGTATTATCAAGATTTTTCAGCCAATAAATATATTAAATACAAATAAATACAAGACCACCAGACATTGGGGTCTTTACTTAGGAACCAGCCTGATAATAGATCATTTATTTACCTTCACAAAATTTAATAAGGTTGGCAACAGTAGGCTATATCTAGTTATGTAGTTACATATTGATTAGTCTTTGCCCCATTTAGGGTGGAAGTCTGTAATGGTCATTTTACCCCAGGACAGAATTGTCTGGGCTTTCCAGAACTGAAAATATTTTGTCAATAGTCTAATAATTGGTGGATTCAGGAAGATTTAAAGTATATCAAGCTTCCATAAAATGAAATATGGGGCCTTCCGTAAAGTATAATATGCACGCACCACCTAGCATGGGGGGGGGGGTCATGGCAAATGCATACAGGAGCGTATATGAAAAACAGCGTTTGTGTCAGGTCTAAAGCCAATTTAGCATACCCTTCATGTTTGCATGTTCACTATATTTGGGAGAAAAGCAAGCCTATCCAACCGTTGATTTTAATTCTGGGGTAGTTTTCATGAGACACAAGAGCACTTCTGGCCCTGTGATCTGCAACCACTGGGCAGTTGAAAGCACGGGTATTTCTATGAGGAATGGAGGTCATTTATGTGCAGTAGAGTATGAAGAGGGGAGGTGGGTACAAATGGAGGGTTCTAAACACTTTTTATTGCAGTACAACATCTCATATATTCAATGGATACTACATCTGCATAAACACTGCTTCAAAGAAGTTCATGGGGGTGACATTTCCCCTTGTGAGTCGAGAAATTGTACATATTTGCACCCCTTGGTTGCGTAGTAGGGGCTTTTCCACTCACAACAAGTGAACTCTTTTACTTTCCGCAACCCCCACCCCACTGTTTTGAAATGAGCACTCCCTGAGTGAAAACTGTTTCATTATAATTAGTGTGTCGATGGCTCTTAAGAGACATTGACTTCTGATAACTGTCTCATTGATACTTATTTCAGTTTTAGCAGTAGTTGACATTTATGTATCCAACGTTCAGCATTGTCTAAGTTTAGTAGCTTACCATACTATTGACCGATTGCTATTTCTCACTTGCCATACATTCAATATGTGCTTGTGGTATAGAATAGTTATCAAACTTGCCACATTGCCATAAACTTGGTCCGGGGTGTTGGTTCCACCCCCTCCTCCCCTGATAGGCAGACAAAGTTTCACCCTAGCTGGCCTAGACATAGAGACCATTAGCCACCTACCATTGTTTGTAGCTTGTAGATCAGCCATGTTCTCTAAGAGAAAAATGCCAGAATAATCATTATTGTTATTATATGGCACATATAAATTATAATTTTGCAGTTAAATCAAGTCAAAATTTTGACAATCTTTGAGAAAAGTCCACCAAATCACATGATTAAATACATTATGTTCCACCATGTTCAATAAAGGAACTGCCCTGGGACATGGGTCATTTACACACCTATAAATTGAATATATGTTATATTAACCTTTTCAGCATGCACAAGTCGGCGTTGCTGCTTCCTCTGCTGGTGCTGCTGGTCACTGCAGTAACTGTCTCTGATGCAGCACAGTGTAAGTACACTCATACTACACTTGGCCGGAAGAACTGAAGAAAATGGCCCAATATATCATAATACATACAAAATGTACTGGTAATATTGCTTTGAAAAGAAGTGGTCTGGAGCAGGTAGCATTTGATAAAGGGCCTAAAAAGAGATTATCTTGCCATAATCATGGTCTATATTTGATAAAAGGACCGCATTTGGATTCTGGGAAGAAATGATGGGGTTGGATAAGTCAATATGGAGAGGGTGGGGTTAGGGTGGGTGATTTCCAAGAATAAAGGGCGGGCGGGGGTTGAGGGAGGACAGGCATTCCGGGTGAGAGAAATATATTGCTAGGCTTTCTACCCCATGGAATCTCCCCCCCTAAACCCCCCCCCAAAAAAAACAACAAAAAAAACAACAAAAAAAACCCCAAAAACAACAACAACAATTTCTCCCCTTTGAACCCCTCTCCCCACCTTACTGTGAGTGGTACTGATGAAGGTATGTGACCAGGTAAGCACCTACCTATGACATGGCCTGTTGAAGCTAAACAGCAAGAGCATTTAACCTACAGAGCTGTAATATATGTAGGCCCCACCTCATGTACCATTCACATTATGAAAAGGTAGGGACATCTATGCCTACTGACTATAACATACATCCCGTGCAACCCGATACTGCATGCTCTATAATTATACTATGAATAAAAAAGTAGAAGCCATGGCAAAACTTCTTTTCAATTTTTGATACTTATAAAATTTGAATATATAGAAATCTGGAGGTGTGAGAGCTAAGGGCCACAACATGTTGTGTGTGACCCCTAACGGATCGTACAGAATAGACTGAACAGTCAGACTGCTGTGCGCATCTTCCCCAGTCGGTTCCTGGACCTCCCCTGTCCATTACCTGACATTCCCAGTTCATTCCCCGACCTCCTTAGCTTACCTCTGTACGTCTATCATGACATCATAGGGGGAATTCCCTGGGAATTCCCTGGAATATAGACTGTTTTTATTTTCATATTTCTGTAACTTAAGGGAGAGGCTATCAATGCAGCCACTTTATGGATATCATTCTGATACACTTTTCTATATATAGATTGAACTTCTCCATGTTGCCTCTGCATTTTAGGGCTGTATGATTATAGAGTTCTATATGATATGCAAAGAGGAGAAACATCTCCTAAGTTACATGATTATATACCACAACTAACAGTCCTGTATGCATTACATATATGTTAATAGTATCTAATATTTCATTGCTTTTTAGCCTGCAACAGAGATTCTGACGTAAGTTATTTTTTGTTATGTTACATGTATTAATAGCACATCAAGATAACAATATTGTCCTAAAAGGACTAATAACCCTTAACACTCAGTGTATTGTATCACTACACAGCATGATGCAGTACTAAGGAAATAGGTAACCAAATGATGCAGAGTGACCGCCAGTGTGATTGTAGACAATAGCTTAAGCTATGATCTATCAAAAAGTGTACATCATTGCAGCATGTAAAGAAATTTGAGCTTGTCCTGACCTTAACAAGTGGACCGCAGAGCCTTTACTAAAACAGGTTTTCTTGGACTACAACATCTCACTATCTTGCAATTTATTGATCAAAGCAATTTCAAGCCCCAAAAACCAATGTTAAATAGTTTACAATGAGCTTAAAGAAACCCTGGTATTCTTGTCGCATGTGGCACCTAGCTCACGCAAGTGCACAGATGAAAGTTCTGAGTAAGTCTTAATCAAAGTTTAATAAGTCTTATTCTTAAGGTCTTAATGATACTCACCAAATATAGATGGCGCTACAATATATATGTGGTCTTATTCTGGCTCCCAACATTTACCATGACACAGTTCATGACGGTGTAGTCGTGAAAATGCATCAAAGTGAGTAAGGAACCACAGTAAGACTGCATATATATTGACCCGATCTATATTTGGTGAGTATTATTAAGACTTAAAGATTAAGACTCATTAAGATTTGCTTAAGACTAAATAGTTAACTTAAGACTCAGTCAAAACATCTGTTCGTGCATTTGAGAGAGCTTTGCCTGTCGAAAATTCTTTTGTCCTTCCAATGATGTAATATAAATAATATGGAAAAAAATTTAAATCAATCTAAATACTTTTGATCCATTGTTTGGACCCATCTGAATAAAATGTAAGTTAACAGACTTTTATATAAAATATGATATACTTGAATACTAAAATTGTGTTTCAGTGCAGTCCAAGGACGAACTGGAAACCTAAGTGTCGCGGTAAGAAGTGCAATTACCAAAAGCCTGGACTAAATAGATCAGAAATCTGCGCTAAGTAGTAAGTTGACATATGATTATTTTGGTAAATACTGAACAAACACTGGTTGTATACATTATATGATAGTCAGGGAAGGCTAAATTGAAATGCCGTGGGGAGATAAAATGTGTAGTCATCAGGGGTTCAGACCATTTGACAGTTTTTAAAATGCCTAATTACTATTCCAATTTACTTTAATGTTGGCAACTTTTTTCCTGTGTTGCAAGTGACTAAAAAAATTGTCATTATATCATATTATAATTGACCGGACCTTCCCTTATACCTTTAATGCATTATTCCCTATATTGTCACAATGCATGCATATAGTTTGCATGGCTAGTATGGGCTTCGTGCATCATGTCAACCTTATGGGGTTGAGACAGTTTCAAAGGGTGGTCAATAGTCTGACCACCCATTAGCTAGTCATCTAACTGGGCCTCCTGTATATGACTTAAACTTAACTGGTCATTAAGTAAGTAATTCAACATGAAACACAAATTAGCATCTAAAACAGGCGGTTTAGATACAAGACACTCTGCTAGTATTGGGGAAGAGAGCTCATTTGCTTAATTGCTTCACCTTCAATAAATGTCTAACTTATTCATTAATTCTTTTCCTGTTCTTAGTGGAAGGCTCTGCCCCCCGAGGTAAGTTAATTTGGTTATTTCATATCATAATATAATATCATATTCACAAACTGAGTTATGCAGTTTTGGGGCTTAGTAAGGTCAAATCAGTAAGTTCTTAATGTGCAGTAACAGCACGCTAGAGGGATGTTGCCAATATTGATCACCAGGGGGCTCACCTAGTGTCGATTGGTAGCCATGTTGTTTGTTCATTGCTCAGTCAGGTGCCGGTGGAGTAACATGTATGAAGTTCGCTCAAAGGATTCAATGTGTGTGTAAAATTCTTTTTCTTTTTCCATTTTAATAAATAGGGCGGTAATGTTTGTGCCAGTCCCAACTCCACTTGTGTATCACTGTGTATTGCTATTACCGTATTCGACGAAATAAGCGCCCTGGGCGCTTAAAAAATTATTTTGAGTGGAAAAATTAGCCTCAAATATTCATCCTAATAAGCGCCCCCCATGGTTTTTAAATACACTCATTGTACAGGCCTCATGTACCTCTAGAACTAGTAGAAGGCTTCTACACACCCCTATAACTTCACACTTGGCTTGACCTTAACACCTGCACAGGTGTGAAGTGCTCCATGTTACACACAGGTGTGAAAATCAGTAATAAGATCGGAGAAATACACTTTTTTTAAATCTTGAAAAAATCTGAAAAAGGGGGGGGGGCACTTATTAGGGGGAGGGCGCTTATCTCGTCGAATACGGTAGTTATGTATCCCCTATATCATATCAATATGCTCCAACAAGTTTTTATATTGAAAGGTATATATATATCTTGGCTCCTTGGAACACATTTTGATACATCTCTTACCCTAGCAGTTCACTTTTTATGGCCTCATGAATAGATTTTCATTATTTCGGGTCATTCCGAGATGGAAAATACATTGATATAGAAATACTGTAGGTTGAGATATCACACAAAACCAGACACTGTGAGTTTCAATAAGAGGTTGACTTTTATTTCTGATGTTAACAAAGTAGGCTTGGTAGCAGTGTATGTAGCCTAGAAATAGAGTGATCAACGTTTCGAAGTATTTTATACTTCTTCTTCAGGACATTGGTATAGATTTTTGGTCTTAAATACATCATAGCAACTCCTAATTGTGTCTACCACCTGGTACAACATGTATCTTAAGGCAGACCGAAAAGGAATATTCTCAGAAGAAAACTTCTTGAGATGTAGCCCGATCGATTTTGAATATAAACAAAATTATGAAAATTTCCGTCATATACTCTCAACTTTATGCCATTTTCCTCAAAATGGTTCAATTAGTCCTAAAAATCACTCTACAATATCCTCATCATGTGTACTTTAATACAAATGAGGCATTTAGACCACAGGTTGCACCTACTATGCACAGTACTGGCCTGAAGTATGGCCTGATTACTGATATTGCATTTCAGAATCACCCATAATGATTTACCCATAAAATTATACATAAAGTTCTCCTATCACTAGCAGACTGCACACAACCTCTTCATGTACAATACATGTGTGGGCTGAATCCTGGGTATATTTTACAGCATTTGGTGTCCTTTTACTATGCGCACCTTCTTATAAATATGAACCCCATTTCCTGAATTTCCCTCTCGGAATCACCCGTGTCCAGCTGTTCTCCCATCACAACCAAACTCTACACAACATCCCCAAACTATCTCTACATGTACAAAACATGTAGGCTGAGTCCTGGGTATATTCAATAGGATTGGGCACCATTTTACTATATGCACAATGTCTTATAAAATAGATTTCCTTTATTTTTCCAACTTTCCTGAGATTATGGGACCAGATACAAAAATAATCTCACCATAGCAGCACTCTAATACCTGTATGGTTTAAACAGTTATAAAAGTAATCTTGTGGTCCACATATGCATGCTATCCCTTCTAGTATGTATCACATTTGAGGAATTTCCATATCGGAATCACCTGGTGTGGGAGAAAAATCATGGGCCATTACACACAAAAAAAATAAAATTCTAAAAGATTAAGATGTGTTCTCCCACACACCAAAAAATTGAAAAATTTGATGCACAGGTTTATATTTTGTATGGGTATGAGGCTGAAAAGGACCAGAAATAGCCAACACTGCATAACTCAGGAGTTTGTTTATTTAACCCTGAACTACCATACAATGTACTTCTACTGTAGCATAGAGGGACTGGGCCATAGCCTCACTCCCGAAACAGTCTAAATAAGTGAAATACAATTCAAACTCAAACTTAGATGCTTTAGAAGAAAACAGCATATATTTTATTTTTTAATGAAATAATTTCCACCAACTTTACATATCAAAGAATAAGAGACCTAATACTTCTAACTGTATGCTACATTTTCCGTTTTAGATAAGAACTGCAAGTAACCTGCTGAGCTTTACATTGATATGGACGACCCTGGAAACCAACACCGACCAGCCACAATCGCGGAAATACTTTTTCAGACTTACATTGTTTTGCTAATTGCTTAGATTTAGAAAGTTAAATGTAACATGTCTTAAGGAATGAAGGCTAAAGGGAAGAAACTGATTAGGATATGCACTGATGCATGGGATTCCTTTAATGTAGTGATTAGAGTGAGAGAGTGAGAGGTTCACACAGACCTGAAGCAGTAATAACTGTGTTTATATTGCACATGGAAACGCTTACACACTGCTAGCTCTTGCTACTTATCCCAAGTTTAACACACACGTTTGTAATCATTTATGGCCATTTCAAGATAGATGTATACATAGTTTTAGACAGCATATTGACAAACTCATTTCAGAAATAAAACACTATTCCAATTGTTCAGAAAAGCCTAACAAGTGATTAAACATTTGGTCCCGCTACATAGGTTAACCAGCTGGACTGGTGGCATTTTAGGCGGACATTGCCACTCTTCTGTGTGTTTTTGCAAAGACTGCACACCCATGTTTAATAAGTCTATGTAACTATCATACCAAGTCACTGTTGTAAGCATAATGTCCTATGACAATACAGCTATAGTAATACATCACAAGAATGCATTACATGATGTCTTATTTACCTGACAACACAAAAAATAATCAATAATTATTATACGAAAAGACACTAAAACAGACTAAAATGTTCATTGATGATGTTCTAGAATGAATAAAACCAGAAACATAATTGTGTATTACCGTTTTCATCAGCACTTTAATCCTTAAAACAGTGTAAGTGTCAAAAGACAAGTGTCAGGGTTAAAAAACAGGACACATTTTACTTTAGATGGAGAAGGAAAAGGGCACTTTGTATTAAATGTGTGACATGACATGTCAATGGCAATATATATGTATTGTTAATCTTGTCCGTCCTGTGTTCTTTCGTCTATGCCGTTAATAAACCTTTGATTTTCGCAAATTGTTTTATCTTTGAGTGCTTCTTGTCTATATTTATTAAAAATTGATAACTTTTTCCAACACAAATTGAGCATTTATTATTTAATAAATTTACTGACAACATCAATTGACACTCTCCTCTGATTTATACTAAGTTGCTAAATATCACATTAGGCCAAAAAAAAAGGTGTGTTTCAGGCAACATGGTCCAAAAATTTAGGGTAGGTAGGTCGGATTTTTTATTTATTTTTTCATGTTGGAGGTACCTTGAATGAGTCGCGGACTGCCATATCGGCTCGCGGGTCATCAAGACGACTCACCGATTCTTACTATAACTAGGAATATCATGAAATTATTGGACATTCTTGTTAATAAGCAATTTCCTGAGGCTGGACAGTTAACTAGGGATGTGATCTGTTCTTCCTCACCAAAAAATTGCTAAAATTTTCGGGAAAAAAAAGAATATTTTGAAAAAAAAAAAAAAAAATTCTCCAAAATCCAAAATCGGAAAAAAATGCTAGGGTCGGCCCTTTTTTTAAACTAGGGTCGGGTTGCCTGAAACACACCTTTTATTTTTTTTGGCCTTGGCAATAGAAATTTTCGAGTAGGGTGTCCAATATCTATTTACTTTTTGATAATAAGAATAGGGCTAAAATCATTATGTTTTATAATTTAGGACTGTTACACTTCTAATAAATTTACAATCTGAATAGGCTAGGTGTAATCTGGAATTTATTGTCCTCTTTATCTAAATAATTTATGTGACCTAATAAGATCAGCTCTGGGAGAGGATCTTTTCCTTAGATAAGTTTTACAATTTCTAACATATTATTGGCAAAAAAATCAGACTCCCATTAGGAGGCCAATAAACAGTTCCAATTATTAAATTTGATTGACTATATACCACAATACAACCCCATAAATACTTAGCTACACAGCTAACGCTGCGGTTGCTGTACCTTTATGAGGACTCCAAGCTTCAACCCGAGGAGGACATGCCAGGACGACTGACCAGCCATCCTTTATGTGTGAGTGTGCTGATATTTCAAGTTAGCTCTAGAGCTTCAATAACCAGAGTTTAAAACTAAAACAGAAGTATAATCTAAAAGAGAGAATATTTATCCTACGGTTAACTGCTATTGCTTATCTGAACTGATCTATTATAATGCACCCTACAGGCTGTCAATTGAAATGTCTTTGACCGGGTGCCAGCTTTGACTGGGTGCATGCTTTGACCGGCCACCATGAAAAGAATAACTGAGAAAAATTCGTTCTTCTTTGATATGTAAGGGACTACCCTAAATAAACCGTTTTATGTCAGCCGGTCAAAGCTGGCACCCGGTCATAGATGTCACCCTGTCAAAGCTGGCACCCGGTCAAAGACGTTTCAATTGGCCCGATCTCATGAGACACAGCCTACATACGACCCTCAGCTCTAGTCTATATATGCATGGTGTCCGGCTCTCCAGGTAGACCTCCTGCCACTCACCCCAGTCCAGCCAGTACACAGGTACAGGAGGCATCTCTACATATCGTGCCACACCCCCATCAGGTGTAACCCAGACCGGCCACGATTTGACTGTGTCATGCCAACACCACGTCAGGGTAGGGGGAGGCTGGGAGGGGTAGAGTGGAGAGGGTGGGAGTAGTATGGGAAGGGTGGTAGTTGCCTCGGGCTGGTTGGACTCAGTGGAGATGGTATGGGTCAGCGGTGTAGGGTGCAGGTACAACCCACGCCATGCAAGCTTGCTAAAACATATTGTGGTTGTGTATTTGGACAGTGAGTGGGTAAGTAGTTGAATGAGTAAGTGAGTGAGTAAGCCAATGAGTGAGTGTATGAGTGAGTGTATGAGTGAGTGTATGAATGAGTGAATGATGATTGGGTGACTGGATGGGTGACTGACACGGTGAGTGTGGTAGGACATGAGTGAATGCTTGTGTGAGTAAATATGAGTGAGTAAGTGAGTGAATGAGTGAGTATGTGCTTGAATGGGTGATTGAGTGAGTGAGTGAATAGGTGAGTAAGTGAGTGAGTAAGTGAGATTGTGCGTGAGTGAATGAGTGAATTGGCTAATGAATATTAAATGAATGAATGAATGAGATGAAACCAGCCAGTTAAGTTTCCTTTCGACATTCAATGGATATGATATAGTAGATGTACTCTTTATGAAAAAAAATTAAAAAGAGTTGTATTCAGGTAACACGGCCTACATATTTCTTGGGCCCTACCCTATTTTTTGAATGAATGCATTTTTGGTTCTAAAACATAATGAAAGCATTTTAGATACAAAGTATGCCTATATGTACACACATCCTGAGAAGTCAATTGTAGTATTTTGAAACAGAGCACAAACCTATACGAGACCGGTCCCAATCATGTTATATAATAGTTCAGTTCAAGTATGCCCCTGGCAAATGCTTCCCTTTTCACCACCTAATAAGCGTTTTAGAGGATCATTAATTGAAAGCTTCACCATTTTTGACCCTTAGCAAACATGCCCAGAACCTGTGTACCTGCCGTATAGGAGTTACCAGTCAGTGCTATTTATAGGTGATTTGGGAACAAACCCAGTGCCCTGTGCTGGGTGCAGCCAGTATGGGTCAGTCCAGGTAAAAATAGCCAGTGGGGATCAGTCACTGATATTTATGGGTGATTTGTGTGTGTTGGTCCATATGAGGATCAAGGCATCCCCACAGTCCTGCCTGGGTGCCCCTGGTGAGTGAACCTATAATGGGACATATTTCATTTTTTTTAAACTTTCATAAACCAGCCAGAAGCTTACATGTAATACCCACTGGCTGGTTTTACCTGGACTGACTCTACTGACTGCACCCAGCACAGGGCACTGCATTTGTTTGATCCTCAATTACCCATGAATAGCACTGACTGGTCAATCCTATTGCTGGCTTGATTAAGTACTGTTGACACCTCGTCCAAACAAGCCCCTCAGCTGTGAGAGACGATGTAGTGGAGACTGGTAGTGGCCAGGTATAAATGTACACATTGCTTCTGATTGAATCCGTAGTACAAAGCACAGAGGGCATAGGGTAGACCGCCCATGAGATGACCAATTTAGCCTGCATACTCTGCCACCTAGACTTTGAGGAGGTACCTTTTATGGAAAGAAATGCTATTTTTCACTGTCATGGTCTCATTTTATTCCAGAGATATGTGAGATTGTAATGAATTAGATTTGATTATTGATTTAGACTATGTATTCTTTGAATGATCTTGTTGAGAATCTTAGACCTGTTCTGGTAGATGTGGTACCATGAGCTAACCACCCTGTACCATGACCCAACCAGTCATACAAGATCCAAGAAGTATAACACTGTCCAATAGCAGTGCATAGTTACCTTCAGCCTGGCTAGCTCAGGCAGTTTGTCATTCGCTTCAGGACTATAGTGTTGCAGGTACGAACCCTGGTTCTACTGGGTGGTTCTTTTTAGATACTTTTGTTTGAAACACAATACAGGAATTAAAAGAGAAACTTCATCCCCCTTCCATTGCAAAATAAGTATTATGTATCATTTCCATCATTATTGTAACATGAGATAAACCATGGTTATATACATGTTCAGAGCGTATTGACAGCCATGACTAACAGCATAATGACTCAGTAGTTGCCTCATGGTCCAGAGCTGGTTTTCCTATGGTACCATTGTACTGTTCACCATGAATTGGTAAAAAAAGGCATTAACATTTATAAATGTAAAACAATGAAAATCACATCATGTGTCGGATAGTCTACTTATCATGAAATAATGTCATTTTGAATTAGTAGGTTTAAAACACATGTAATGAAGGGGTTGTAAAAAGTATATTTTCTAGAAACTTGCACTGTAAAGAGAAGCAAATACACATAGGACATATCAAGTTGGATCCATCATATGAGACACCAGAAATTATATTTCAAAGATCTGACTGCTGCATATGATACATTATTACCCCTTGCAACGTATCTGTAAGATCGGAAACCTGTAAATGCCCTGTAACACACTGTAAAACAACAGCATCTGTAGTCAACTCATGGTACCAATAGAGCACCTAGTCATCTCATGGGCGGTCTACCCTATGGCACACTGGGGTAGCCTTTTTGTCTCTACACTGTGACATAGTTAAAACCAGAAGCCATGTCGGTGTTGTTCTGTGCCATTGTTGACCATTGTCCACATACTACTCAAAAGGAGAGGAGCTTCTGCCAGTATGAAGGCTCCAGTACCTCTGACTGCATTATAGACAGGTTTCATCCAGGTGGGAGAGAACATGTTACTGTTGAGGTAGCTCCAATAGAGACAGGTCCATGGAATTCCATTGAATCTACTGTTTCACTGGTAACTGCATCAAGTCTCTTTAACCTGAGATTTGTCCACATCAAGTGTACTGCTCCAACACCAGCCACCTGTGATCAAACCAGATCAGCATGTGATGTCTTGCTTCCAAGACCCAGAGACTATAGATCGTAAGCAGACTAGGTGAGCATATATTTTTGAATTTTGGTTGCAGAATTCGATTGACAATTGTATTTCTGTTTGCCAAGAACATCAAATCTTTGTCGTTCTTGGACTAGTTTCATGCTATATGGGACCGACTCTGCCTTCCCTCTATGACTTTGCCTGCCCTGTATGACTGCAACACTGCCTGCCCTGTCAGACTCTGCCTGCCCTGTCAGACTCTGCCTGCCCTGTCAGACTCTGCCTGCCCTGTCAGACTCCAACATTGCCTGCCCTGTCAGACTCTGCCTGCCCTGTCAGACTCTGCCTGCCCTGTCAGACTCTGCCTGCCCTGTCAGACTCTGCCTGCCCTGTCAGACTCTGCCTGCCCTGTCAGACACTGCCTGCCCTGTCAGACTCTGCCTGCCCTGTCAGACTCTGCCTGCCCTGTCAGACTCTGCCTGCCCTGTCAGACACTGCCTGCCCTGTCAGACTCTGCCTGCCCTGTCAGACTCTGCCTGCCCTGTCAGACTCTGCCTGCCCTGTCAGACTCTGCCTGCCCTGTCAGACTCCAACATTGCCTGCCCTGTCAGACTCTGCCTGCCCTGTCAGACTCTGCCTGCCCTGTCAGACTCTGCCTGCCCTGTCAGACTCTGCCTGCCCTGTCAGACTCTGCCTGCCCTGTCAGACTCTGCCTGCCCTGTATGCCTCTGACTCTGCTATACTTAAAGTATAGTTAATCCACTATTCTATCATTTTATCCACTTAGAGGCTGAACACCAGTGAAGACGCATTGATACGGGATTAGGGTAATCCAACAACCACAATATAGTATATAGGTCATATCCATCGGATCAGTAGGGAGTCTCATAGGAAGTTGAATACATTATGATCAAAAGTAAACACTGGTAAAGGGAAGCCAAATAATCATGAGCCCAAAATTATTATCAGTAGACATGTGTATCACTCTGCTGTGCCTTAGTGGATGCTAACTGTATGAGCTGTCTCACATCATGGAGACCATGGATACAGTGCAATATGAGGCACACAAACAAAACGACACACGGACACTGAGTCATGATTAAACTGGCAATTGGCAAGCACAAAAGATTCCCCGTTTAAGGGCCTCATGGATCATCCTTTCCCTTTGGCTGCCAACAACTTGAGAAGTGGGGGTGGGGATTGAGTGTATGGGGAGGGGGTGGTTGTGGTGTGGGAGTAGTGCACTGAAAAGGTAAGCTTGTCTCCAGACTCGTCAAAGTGACTATCATAAAATAAACGAGTCAAAAGTTGTCTAACCTATCAGGTTACCATCCCACAAATAGGATCTGGAGCTGGCAAATGTCAGGTTTTGGGCTGGCACATGCTAAGTGGGTCCTCTATCTCCAGCTAGAAGACCCGCTTCCTTGTCACTTAGTCGAGTTTTTGACTCGTTTATTTTATGATCATCACTTGGAAGAGTCTGGAGACAAGTTTATTTTTTGAGTGTGAGGGAGGGGGTGGTTGTGGTGTGGGAGGGTTGGATATTGGGTTCTGCTGACAACCACTTCTTATCTCTACAGCCGACGGCGTTGCTTCTTGATTTCGCAGACCAATCTGTAAACGTAGACTGGATTCCCTAGTTTGTTTGATATCTGATACTGAAGTACTTGAGGTGTTTTAATCACAGCCCGAGACATCAATTAAATCCACTGGAACGATGTATCACATAATATAGAATAGGGGAGTTTTGTTATGGCATGGTAAGTGACTGGGAATGCATTTGAGTTAGACGCCATGTAAACATGGAAGGAATGACGTCATTGGTGTAAGTAAAGTGCACTTAAGGCAAACATACCGGCAATGTTTCTCATATCAGCTATCTGAAATCAAAATGTATAACCGTATCACTTCAAGCTGTATTAGCTTTTTTTTTTTTTTTTCTTAGCAGTCAAGCATCAAATTGCTAACTGTAACAACATACGTCTTTTCCAACGAATTTAATGAGAACTGTATTTTTAGCTATATAGTTACACGTAACAGTATTGTGACTCAGCAGCTGGCTGACCGAATATTGGACGGTTGATGCTATCATTGTATTTGTTACCGTTAACAAAATGTATACACTTAGCAGATGCACACCTCTACTAGGCTTACTGTGGTACTTAAAGTGGCATACTCACCAAGCCTATCACATTCACGTTTCTAATACTGTTCTAGTCTAGTATGTGGTTAAGTGTGAGTGGTGATATTGTCCCTTTATGTCAGAGTGCCCACACAGTATGCTGCTTGTAAAACAAAATTGATTTTCATGCACTATCTTGTAAGATCTGCGGTAATGTATTAGCCCTAAGGTCGGCATGATGCAAGAACGATATCATGGCGATATCACTCTTCACTAACCTAGCTTAACTACCTAAAAGCATTCACAGTGACTAAATTGACCAAACTCCATAATGCAATCGGGAGCACACAAATTTCTACAGTATATAAATTAGGTACATTTTTACATTTTTATTGCTCCTACTAACATAACTGTCCTGAAAACATGTATCATGCCTACCTTACGGGAGGGTCAGCATGATACATGAATGCAGACATATATAATGTAGACTCTTCAGAGCTGCATCCATGCATTATGACGACAAAGGGCAGGGCACATAGAAGCAATACACTGAAAATGCATAGATTGAAAGGGTTAGTCAGGACAGACTATCCTAGGTTGGTCATATGAGTGTTAGTCATAATGGCATAGTTATATTCAAAAATGAGGGGTCAGTCAGTAGTGGCTAACCTAGGTTCAACATTGGTGTGTTTTATATGTATACCAGTAGTTGGGGCCACCTGTCATGACCACTCAGTGGCTCCCCCTGGAAATAAAATGACTAAGGTGGGTTGGTCAGTACTGACCAACCTTGCAAAAATAACTGACCTAGGTTGGTTGTATAGGGAGCCAAAAATGACTAACTAGGTTAGGCACTAGTGACTGAGAGGTTGGGCGTATAGGGAGCCTAGGAATATCAGTGTATGCGGCCATTAAAGGCCTAGCCCTGCCCCACTCCACGTCACCCTAGACAGAATGAGGGGCCGTAGTAAGGGGACTTGTGTTGGGTAAATATTAGTTTCTACTGCCCTCATCCTCTACTGGCCTCTCATGGACTGTAATATCAACTGGGTATAGGCATGGCACACCCTGCCTCTGAAACCTCACTATACAATCTCTGTAGCGATGTAACATGCAAGGGCGTTGGGCCAACTTGGGGTCATATAGGTGGTAAGATGGCTGCAAGTACATTGTGACATACAGTAAGGGGTGTATAATATTTAATACGATCTGTGAAAAGGGCCCTTAGTGCACACTGCACTAAGGGCCCTTTTCCCAGTACATGTCATGTATTATATCTGCCCTCTGGTGGCTGCACAACAGAACTAACCCCCTATCCGTGAGACCAGCGACAGCAGACTCTGAAACCAGTCCTTCTGACGAGACTTCCGGTCCTCTGACGTCACGTCCGCAATGGGCAAAACACAAGAGGGTTGTATCGGGTTGCGGCACGTCTACAAGAGGGCGCCTGATGAGAAACCCGGCCGGCAGGCGGCGCGTCCGTCGGCACGACTGAGGACCTTGGAGAGGGCAAACACTGGAGCTGGATTAGCCCTTTAACAGCCGGAGAGTGCATGATGCTCTTCATTGCATGAATGCAGCCCTGGTTACTAACTCACCAGTGCTACATGTATGCATCATGCCTACTCTATTGAGTTGATAACGGATTGATAAATGAATGCAACCCTGGCTACTAGACTCAACAGGGATGGATGAATGCAGAATGATGACAAATGGCATATTACACTTAGGTACTGCGTGGCCCTTAAAGGATTGGTACGGGAGGGGTGCAGGGAGGGGGTAGAGAGGCTGGAGGACTGGTGTATGGAGAGGGTAGAGAAGTAGCCTGGACCAGGCTTCATTTCAATAGTGATCTCCTCCAGGGTAGTCTTCTCCACCTGGTCCGTTCTCAACTCCTCATTGGGACTCGATTTCAGCTCTATCATTATTGTTAGTTTATTTAACTGTAAATCTAAACGCCCTTCTACTTTTGTCTCTCAAACTCAAAGCACAAACACATGATTGAGGTTATTAGGCCACGACACTAAAATTGCTGGCTAAAGAAATGCAAAATCAAAGAATTATAACACCATTAGCTTATGATAAACCAATTTGATGAAACTGTTGGTTAGTAACGATGAAATCAAATATGCAATGTTCTCACTTCTCCTGGTGATGTCCTGGATTTCTACCAGCATCCTCCTTATTCTATGAGGAGGGAAGTGGCATCCTTCAAATGTAAAGTGAAAGTGATGACTGCAGCCTCCTCCCCCACACTTTATTTCAAGGGTGGCCGGTGACCCTGAGTCTGAGGCCTAAACCTCTCTGCGAAGTGCTTTCCGACTCAGCTCTGAACCAAATCACTTTCCCACTAATCGTATTACTGGGCTGCCGTTGACAGAACTACTTCATGGAATAAGGCCACAGAAACCATGTGTATGGTCAGTGTGGGTTAGCAGGTTGGTGGGGGAAATGAATAAAAAAAAGAGGAAAGCTGTGCTTTTGGTTACATGTTACAATAATGTAGGTCATGAGAAGGCAGCTTGAAACTTATATTTTACCTGCAGCAATCTAGTCCAGATATTAAATTTCCTAAAAAGTGCTTTTAGAAAAATATTTCATCTGCCAGTCTGGATCAGGTTAAGTATGAATTGCATTTTGCTAGTACTGAGTTGAGTTCAAGTAGCCTTTATTTTTGCTTTTCAATGATACAAGTTAAATTTGTTCTATGATACCAATAACAGGAAAAATAAGGCAGGCTGCATTAAGCATTATTCATACCATTTGTGGCTGCAACCAACCATTTTGTTTTACGTATACAGGTCAATGTCGGCCATGACTATTCACAGTTTGAAGTGTCAATAATAGAATGAAATACCCTTATTGACAGTTCAAACTGTCAAAACAAGGACAAATTTCTCTCATTGACAGTGCAAACTGATTCACTGAAGTTACGTCTTCAATGTACTTGAGTTCCTTTTGGATATAATGTACAGCTGACCAGATGGATAGAAAGGTTGAGGATCTAAATAAGAATTCATGCTGAGTTCATCCGTAGAACTATGACAAACAGCTAACAAAACGAGTGCAATTACATACATTCGAATATTACTGTATACTTATCTTAATAATACTGAGTTAGTACCGAAGAGTGTATGGAATAGCAGGTGATGGTGAGTTGATGTTAACCATTTAATGACCACCCTGATGAGAATGCCCCCTGGCATAATGCAGGACATGCGAGTTACCCACCAGAGCTGCATCCATGTGTCATGTCAATAAGGGGCATGATGCAGTACAGTGCTATGTTGCTGGGCTAAGTTTGGAAATAATAGCCTTGTTAAAGGATGCATTTCCTTATACAGATATAATGTTCAGCCCAGAGTAGGAGGCTAAGATATTATGAAAAAGACACATGGGAGGGTGATGAAGAAACAGGCTACTGCAGAAGGACATAATCCCAATCTTGTAAAGCATGGGATTAAGAGCTATGATTTTGGTAAAGCAATGAACCAAATCTAGGAATAAATCACATCCTTCATGAAGTCAAATTGTAATCCCCTTAATGTTGATGAGTGTAGTTCTGTAGGATGGGATAAGGATTAGACACAATCAGCTTATATATTATGTATCAATTAGAAACAACCACATAATATATGCCTCCAGTTTATATCCTGCTCAAGAAAGAATGTATTCAGCCTTTATGATTCAATCCTCATGTTATTTTGTCTTACAATGTAAGCCACCAAATTATGGAGAGATAATCTAAGGCTATTGAGAGGATTGACAGAGTTGCTCTGATGGTTTAAGGGGTTTACCTGCCATAGAGTTGGCATTATGATTTGCTGAATCATAAATGACATCAAGAATATAACCATGTGCTTTGCCCAAATTATGATTATTACCAAACCCTCAGCCATTCTGTCAAGACAGCCACTTTAACATGCTGATATTCACCTAGGGCCAAAAAAAAGAAGGTTTGTTTCAGGTCACCCGACCGACTCTATGAAAACAGGGCCTACCCTAAGTTTTTTTTATGCAAGTTTGAAGAAATTCTCGCATTTTTACCCTTTTTAGTCAGTTTTAGGGTTTTCGGAGAGCCGGGCTAGTACTTTCATGTTTGAAAAAAAAAGTAAAAAAACAACAATCCAACCTACCGACCCTACATTTTCTTCCCAAGTTACCTATAACAAACCTATTTTTTGGGCCTAAGTGGCACCAGCAATGAACTCATCAGCCTGTGTTGATGCATCACCTAGTCCTTTTGAAAGTGCATCAATTCATCACATAGGCTCGTTGTGATGCTTGGGAACCTTTCATGTATCATGGAGAAATACATTTGTAAGGTACACTAGAGGAGATGATGTAGATTCAAGCAGTACCATCAGTAGGTATGTGTGTCATAATAGAACTATTGCTCAGCTATGATATGGTGTAGCCAGATAGTACATGTAATACATGAAACCAGATTGTACTGGTTTTCTTTTAGTCCATTATGAATCTCCTAGATCTAGGTTAATTCAGTTCTTTTGGATGTCATTAGTCAGTTCTCTATTGGAATAGATTTTGATAACAAGCCTCATGCATCTCATGGAGTTTATATTCACTGAGAGCACAGCACATACTATTTTACATTTTACCCATCAATGTGCATCGTGTGTTCTTCTTAAGTCACTTTCAGGATTAAAATGAAAAATTTACCTTCATTTGTTGGTTTATTTCATTACATGTCACTGCAATGATATTTTGCTGACAAATAACATAGTGATGCAGCTAAGAAACCACATCCACAAGATATGGTGTCAAACATGTGGATAGACCTTCAATCATGCATTATAAAACAGATAGTCCCATCGCTCTCTGATATTACAATCGTGCCAGAGATGCTGCAGGCAATGTTTCACTGCTGCTTACCTTTGCACAGACTCACTCTCATAGTCTCACTTTCAAACATTAGTCCGGACACTACTTTCATGTCTGCTGAAGACGGCCGATCACCTTCAAATGTCTAAATAGAGAGCATATTACAAAAATTAAAGATGTGTCAGCCATGATTTTAGGCTAGCTCATGTTCAAACTGTCAATAAGGGAACTTTATCCTGGGAACTTTATCCTGGTATTGACAGTTCAAACTGTCAATAATTTATTCTGTTACTGACAGGTTGAACTGTCAATAGTCATTGCCGATGCGGCCAGGAGTCCAGGAATCCAGTGCGTTCCTTCCCTTTTTCCACAGAAGATGTCATATGGGGACCCTACCCATGTATTTGGGCTGTGGGTTGTTGCTGTTACTACCTGATAGTCTGTGTAAGGCGTGGGAATGTACCTGTGGTGAGAACAGGTGTGGGACCTACATAATGGGACTATTTGTAAAAGAGTCAGTATAGTCCCTTCACCAGGTCTGTGGGCATTCCCACATCTCTTTTTTTTTGCACAGACATCTGTCCCAGGGTCTTGTCTTATCATCCTGCTCTAATCTGGGAAGAATATAGATGGTTTTTATGAACAATATATAAGCATGCTCTTGCACAGTGATTATAAAATGTACAATTTAGTAAAGGAGACACAATTGCTATCTTCCCAGATGAAAACCTATGAGGGTACTTGAGATGTTGTTGATGATGCTAGGAGTGTAGTGTACATAACACAGCTGTAAAAGACCATCCTGCCATACACATTGACACAATTTGTATGAGTTATCACCAATGTTTCTGCAAGGCGTGAAAAGCATCGGTGCCTTCTATCTTACCTCACTGTGCCACACTGTCCTCATAGTGTCTTACAGCCTAGATGTGGGGCTATTAAAAAATGAGTAAGTCCCTCCATTATCATGTTACAAAATATACACATTTTATCATTGGTATATTATAAATGGAAGATTTCTATCCAATAAGGGTAAGCTTATATCCATTATAATCATTTTGATGGATTCTTTGGATTTACTTTTAAAGTAGTAATAGAACTGCACAAGCTCCCCCTTGATATGCTGACAATGTAAACACAACAGTCCTTTAGCTATAATGTCTCTTCATGTGATTTAATACCGCTGCTTTTTAACATTGCAATTCAACAGCAGTTCATATTTCTAATCAGACATGAATGTGTATGACAACTGGGTAGCTCAGAGATGATCCTCATCAATGAGGACTTTCATAACCAGTGCACAAACAATACCAATACAGACAACAGTACACACAACAGTAACTCTTTAATTAAGGTTGTAACTTGACCCAATACCTGTTTGTACAAATGGATTAGCCCTAATAGTGCATTAAGCCCTTTATTGTATGAATGCAGTCCTGGCAAGTAACTCACCACTGTTACATTCATGCATCATGTTGACTCTATGGGATTGATAACTATGATGGATGAATACACCCCTGGCTTGTAGACTCACCAGGGTTGCATCATTACCATAATATTGCATTAATGCACTATGCAGCCCTTAAAGAATTAGTACAGAAAAGGCAGAAGGGCAGGCAAATAGAGAGGGTTGAATAATAGCCTGGACCAGGCTTCATTCGATAGTAACCTTTCCTAGGGTAGTCTTTTCTATCTGGTCGTTCTTAACTGCTCATCGGGATTTGATTTCAGCTAAATACTTTTTGCTACTTTTGTCTTTCAAACTCAAAGCACACACATTCATCATTGGGGGTTTGAAGTTACCATACTTGAATTGCTGGCCAAAGGAATGCATAATTAATGAATTATAACACCATTAGGTTATGATAAACAAATTTGATACAATTTCTAATTAGGAATGATGAAATCAAATATGCAATGTAATCACTACCTCTCCTGATAGGGTCCTGTATTTCTATCAGGAGCCTCCTTATCTGTGGGGAGGAAAATCTGAGTGTTTTCTTTCAAATGTAAAGTGAAAGTGATGACTGCAGCCTCCTCCCCCACATTTCATTTCAAGAGTGGCTGGTGAGCCTGAGTCTGAGGCCTATACCTTCTGGGAGGTGGTTTCTGACTCAGCTCTGAACAAAATCACTTTCCCACTAATTTTATTACTGTGCTGCTGTTGACAGAACTACTTCACAGAATAAGGCCACAGAAACCATACATGCACGGTCAGTATTGGTAAGCAAGGTTGGTCGGAGAAACAAGAAAAAAAGAAAACTGTATTTCTGGTCACATGTTCTGATGATGTAAGTCATAAGAAGGTAGCATGCCACTGATATTTAGCCTGTTGACAGTAGGCTCAGATATTAAATTGCCTGAAATGTGATTTTAAAATGAGCGCAATTACCCAAATTATTCTATAATGTTCACATTCGCTATAATTGATTGCTTGTATCAGCACTGATTTGGTACCAAAGAGTATAATGAGTAGCAGGTGATGGTAGGTTCCTGATAACTATTAATAATTAGTGGTTTCATAGTGATTTAATATGATATGCCCTTCATAACCAGATTGCATGAATGCCTACCTGATGAGAATACCACCTGGCATGATGTAAGACTGGCAAGTTACCAAGAAGAGCTGCATCCATGCATCATGATGATGAGGGGGATGATGAATTAAAGATGGTATGTCAGCTAAAAATTGGTGACTTTTTAATTATGCCATATTACTATTGCATATCCTATCCTATACATACTCTCTAAATTCTAAAAGACTTGGCAGAGTCTAAATCCATAAGAATAATGCATGGAGTGCAATGGTTTTTGCTGTAGGTTGACACTAAAACTCCCTATGTGTTTATACTGTATGGCTCAGTGCTTCCCTATTAGCTTAGTTCCTGGTATGCTCACATAGGGGAGACACTGAGTCAGCCGAGGTGAATAAGCAACATTGTTTTCTATATAAAAATCATGCATTTATAGACAAATATATTTAACATTGAGCCCTGCACATCAGCTAAATTAATAACAAAACCCTTGACATTGAAATTATATCCATTTTGTAGAAAAGGTTTGGGAAGTCTATTAGCTGATATACCATCTTTAAAGCGCTATGCTGCCTGGCTAACATCAGAAATGACAGCCTTGTTAAAGGGTATCTCCTTATATGGATGCAAGGTTAATCTCTGAGTAGGTGGCTAAGCGATTATAAGAAAGATGTGTGGGAGGGTGATGGAAAATGGCCTTCTGCAGATAGATGCAATTGCAATCATGTAGAGCATGGGATCGAGAGATAAAATAATGGTTATGGAATGAACCCAATATAAGAAAAAATAATGTGTTCTTTGTAAACCACTTTCAGGAATATTAAGATTTTATAACATTGCATGTTGCCAAAATGATTGGCTGACAAATAACATAGTGATGCAGCTAATAAACCATGTCCACAACATATGGTGTCTCACAGGAAGATAGACCTTTACTCATGCATTATGGAACAGCTAGTCCCATTCCTCTCTGTTCCCACAGTCAGGCCAAAGGTGCAATAGGCAATGCTTCCACTGCTGGCAGACTGAAAGAATCCAGTACTTCCACAGAAGAGATCATCATTTATTACAGGATGGTACGGCCTTCTCTATGCTAAGCCTATGGGACCTTCATACTCTATGCCCCCATGGAGTATGGCTACACCATACTCCATGGCCTCTAAATTTGTGGATTCTCTTCATTTCAAAACAGTAGGGCCATGTAATAAACACAAAACCCCTCTTATTATCATAAATGCACATCATACATCACTCGTTGAAGCTGGGTCATATCACACTCAGCCTTCGGCATCTTGTGATATGACCCAGCTTCAACTCATGAAGTATGATGTGCATGTATGTCAATTGCGTGGAGTTTTGTCAATATAGTCCACAGGTTGAAGCAAAGATAAGGTATGAGTTGATGCTAAAGGGTGAGTGACACAACCCACATGTTGAGGCTGTAGGTTGTTGCTGTTACTGCTGGAGTATAGTGGGAGGTGTGGGAAGGTGTCTGTGGTGAGAACAGGTGTGGGACCTACATAATGGGACTATTTGTAAAAGAGTCACTGTAGTCCCTTCAACAGGTCGGTGGATGTTAACATGTTACTTTGTACAGAATTGTCCAAAAGGGCCTATCTACTCACCCTGATCTAACCTTGGAAGAATCTAGATATTTTTTATACAAAGCAAAATGTAAAGATATATAATTATGTTCTTGTACAGTGATTGTAAAATTTTGCAAAGAAGATTATGTTAGCATAAGTATGTGGGTTTGTAAGATGTTGACAAAGATACTAGGTCATCTATCATACATAAAGACAACTGTAAAAGATATTGTGCCATGCCAATTGACACAATTCATATGAGTTATCACCAATGTCTCTGCAAGGTGTGAATGGCACAGGTGGCTCCCACGGTAGGCCTCCATTCCACAATGTCCTTTGACATAACATAGCACCTTACACTTCCAACTCACAGCTGGGTTTATCATAAAGGAGCAAGTCCCTCCATTTATAAAATACACACAAAATATACCCATTTATCATGGGTATTGTTCAAGTGGGATGATTATATGTAATAAATAGACAAAGGTTCACATGTTTTGTTTGTTGACTGGGTTATTTCACAAGTTTAATGTCATGCCGTATTTCACGATTTTCGATTCAAAACACCAAAATTATGATAGGGGGAGCCGAAGATAAACTACTTCTATGACGTTTCAAATGTAAACAAACCGCCATCTTTGATGACGTCACAGGCTGTGGAATCCGGCCGTGGAATCCGGCCGTGGGTTTTTTAACAGGCTGGCAAAGTACAGCCTTCCTTCGTTAACTCAATGCCAATGGGGCTGCCGTATTCCATAAAATATAAATAGACAGAGGTCCACGATGATCTGTCTGAATGACAGTTTCACCATGAGTGGTATTTGAAGATTGGTTTCATAGCTATTTCATGGACATCATCATGGATAAACAGCCCATGGAGAATGAGCATCAGTTTCTCCACGGGGGAGGGGGTGGAGAACGGCCATTCCAGTAATTAAGCATAGTAACCTTGTTTCTCCACATGAAATAAAGGTATTTTCTTCCAATATAATCATGCCAATTTAGGAAATGAAATAACCTTTTCATCCTTTAGGCCCTATTTTGTACTGCGAGAAGTGGATTTAATTTCAAAGCAGGTATAGAAATTGCATGAGCTCCCTCTTGACATGTAATGGTGTGAACACAATGGTGAAAGGTCTTTGACTATAATCCGAATCTATTACATTTGTACCTCTTTTGTTGAACATTACTAATTTCAATTTAACAGCATAACATAACATGATATTTCTAATCAGACTTCAATGTGTACAACAACTGGGTAGCTCAGAGGTGACCCATAACAGAGAGGACTTTAATAACCTGCACACAGAGAACACCAATACAGATAACAGTACACACGACAGCGGCCATTCTGTAATGCAAAATGGGGCCACTTGATCTAAATACTTCTCTGTATGGATATGGACACTGATGTCTAATACATCATAACCGATGGAGCTGAGGTGTAATTTACACTTATACCTTATTGGGAGGGGGATAGCTCTGATTGCTACTTGAACCTCATCAGAGAGGGATTCTATATATCACTCTCGCATCAGAATGAACAGCAGCCTCAGTTGCCTCCCTCTGCCTTTTCAGTTCACCTGCCTCTCCAGTTGCATTTGTGCACAGCCAGTGTGTAGATGGGAGGTATTCTGTAGTGAGAGAAGATATGACGCCACCTGTCATGGTCAAATACCTCTCTGTAGAGATACGGCCATTTATCAAATAGCAGATAATATAAGTATGGGTATGTTAATTCCTGCAACGAAGGTTGAGTCTAGATCAAGGCTCAGAGAGTGACGCCTCTTCTACATTTTTGAATCACACAGAGAGACCTTCCCATCTCCCCTACAGTTACAGAATGGCTTGTAGGTGGTGAGGCTGGAGGGGTGGGGCTGGGGGTGAGGGGCTCATGGCAGGCTCAGGTGACACAGCCACACCACTGAGCTGCTCTTCAATAAGGCCACTTTGTTGGTCTTGTCACTGTCCGTGTGGGGCGCTGCTGCTGTATCAACCTGCGCTCATTGGTTACCTCCAGAATTACCTTTTGTGGGGTATGGATGAGGCTGTATGAGTGGGGGGGGGGGGGGTGAATATGGGTGGTTGTTAGTAGGGTTATAGGGAGGGGTTACCTTTGTGATCTACTTTCTGTGGATATGAATAATGTTTGGGGATGTTAGTCCGTGGATAGCCATGTGCTGTCTTATTTATAGTTCTGTGTAGCATAGGTTAAGTATTCATGTCCAATAGAGATTATGATAATTATAATCAGACTATAGACAGATGCAGACTACAATCATAGACATATTATGTCTATGGTTATAGTCTGCGTGTATTCTATATATGGGGAAGCTTGTCGATCAGAATATTGGAATTAATATGATCGTGTGTAGGTCTACAAGTGTGATGCTATAATTATGTGAATTATTTTTTTAATTTGCACTAGGAAAGAACACATCAAGTTCAGGATTTAAATATGATTATTCAAAATCTGTATTCTCATTTTCTAAATATGAATAACATAGTATATAAAGGACAATCTATGATACAGGAAGACTTACATTTTGGACGAATACTACATGGGTTTCACAATCAAAACAGATTGCATATACATGTAAATAAACATTATGTGACTGTATCTGGAGGTCTGCAATGACGGTACCCAAATGTGCCTAGTCATGTGTATATGATATATATCCTCTATTGGGTACATGTAAGCCGTGGGTAGGCCTATAGGCAGTGTACATATACATTGTACTGTTAGCTTCTATAGTGTCAGTGTTCTATCGCCACTTCCATTAACAACCAAGCACATATCGACCAGCAGGTTGACACAGGGTGCAGTTCTTATACCCCCCCCTAACCCTTTAATGGCCGCAGAGTGCTTTAATCTACAATACCCCATGTAGTTATGGTGCACGAATGCAGCCGTGGCAAATCAACTAGCTGCATCATGCCGACACCTTTGGAGTGTATCAACCCCGCAGGGTCGGCATGATGCTTGAAGGCGGCCCTGACAAGCTAATTCACATAGCTGCATCAATGCATCATGATGACAAAGGTACAGCACATTAAAGGGCTCACTACCCCCTTTAATTCAACTGAGCACGTGCACCGGGGGGTTGTGGCTCTACTAGAAGAAAATGTGTGGATCACAAAGGGTGTCGTCTTACTTGGAGATATGGAGGTTTTGTGTGGATGTTGAGGTTGATGGAGTGCTTGTACAGAAAATGAATCATTGTGATCACAAAGTGACAGAGAGAAATACACGCTGTTAGAAGTAAGTAGTGTTCATGTACAGGAAATACTGGGGGCAACTTTGGTTCCAGTAGATTGTGCTGTAGAGCTACAGAAAGTCAGCTTATGTATATTTACAGCACATATACTGTACAGTAACAGCAAAATCCTCTGTTACTGTACAGCAGAATTAATTGTAAAACCAAATCTGAAGGACCTGGGTTCGCCTCCCAGTGCTGGTGATACTTTTAATCATCCATGTGAGGGGAAAACAAATTTTAGGTGGACGTAGATTTTAGGTGGAGAAGTGGCTGGTCCAAGGATTGAACTCATGACCTGCAGTGTTGGAAACGGGCCCTGATCCATTGCGCCACAGAGCCGGTGTTACAAATGGTCATATTGGGATATAAGCTACCTCTGCCATATATTACATATTACAGGGAAAGGTGCTGTAGATCTACAAGTCACTACCGTAACCTGCATCTACAGTAACAGAATTGTACATGTACAGTAAAATTTGCTGTATTATTCTTTATAGCTAAAGTACTGTTCATTTAAAGCAAATTTTGCTGTTCACGAACAACAACTTTTTACAGTGCAGGTTCAGCCTATGAAAAAAATATGTGTCTCCCTATTTCAATCTCGGAACAGTTTTGTTCTGTGAGTTATACTTTGGCTCTCAGGTTCTTCCGTTGCCATTGCGATGTTGAACATGTAAGAGTTGTTTTATTGGCTTCTTCCCTAGTTGGTGTTATAAATGGTGTATGATAAACCATTTTTGAATGTTTAAACCAGTTCCTCCCGTCTTGTTACTGATTACTATTCTCATCCCGTCCGTTAATACATTTCGATTCCTCTCAGGGGGGACAGCCGCGTTACTTAATCCGTTACCTTATAATAGTCATTCTCAATTCTTACTTTTTAGTTATCACATCTATATAGATTTGCAATGTGTCTCTAATCCATCGGGAACCTCTCCCCATTCCCCTGCTCCGCGTCCTTCTCGTGTTCTCACCTTGCCTCGCACTGTCCGTCAATCTGCGTGTTCTCTATCACGTCCTTCCCTCTTAGTCTACCCCAGCACGACATCATTGTAGTAGACTCTTTTAACCCTTTAAGGGCCGCATGTCATTTAAGGTGTGATGACGTCATGACACATTAATGCAGCTCTTACAAGTCTACTTAGCAGTGCTGCATTCATAATGCATCATGCCGACCCTTCTGGGGTGTATCAACCTCATGGGAACAGCATGATGCATGAATGCAGCCCTAGCGAACAGTCTCCCCATGCAGGGTTACATTCATGCATCATGACGCCAAACAGCATTAAACTCTTTAAAGCACTATGCGGCCCTTAAAGGCTTTTAAAACATCCAGACGCAAGAGTGTCGTTATACTCCGCTAGATGGCGTCCTCTGTGTTGAACTTCCGCTCACGTGACACCGATCAAATCCCGCCTGTTCTCGCGTGTGGCGAGAAACCGCGATATCCGGGCTGGCCTAGTAGACGATGAGTTAACATGGCACAGAACATCAAAGACACAAATCGGCCTATTTCTGTCTCCCCAAAAACACTTCCCCATCGCCCATTTTACCTGAATAGCTGAATTCACCTGTCCGCCTTTCCATTTAAACACTGCCGATCCGGTTTCGCTCTGAACAGAGAGGCAGATGCGATTCATATATATAGGAAGGAGGCAAAGTAATTCTAGTCCGCACTCGAGGGACTAAAACAAGAGTCGGTGATGAAGGGATAACGAGTTAGAAGAGAATATCTTTATCAATAACACACTCAGAGTTCAGAGAAAACAGACTTTTCGCATGCAATCTTTGGATTTTAAATGAACTGGATTTAGACTTGATATCGTTGATGGATTTCATGACAGCAAACCTAAACCCAAATGATGCGACTAAAGCGTTGTCATTCATTGAATTTTCAAATTGTGTTGATAAAGTGGATGATTCCACTAACGTTATAGTAAACAAATCATCCAATAATGTAATTATGTGATTTGAAATGTACATAATCAATCTTTTAAGCACCGTGACGTTGAGTGCAAATTATTATTTCCATAATGTATTTAAGATTACACTTAAGTATGTAACGATGTATTACACTTGACATTTGTGCTAATTTTAAGGTCCATTCCCAGCTAAGGTAACTAAGACTAATTTCTAGTTTCTCATCATTATGCTCGTTACAGAAATTGGATACAAGGAATGTATTATTACATCTTTTACACTCATCTTAATAAGAATTTTGACCAATTCTGACAATGTTGGCATCGCCTATATATCTATCACCAACGTACATCCTATGATGTCAGTAATACTAGAAATAACTTGTATTCTCACCACTTTTACAAGGCATTGGATTATATAACGATAGAAAGGTGTTACCACACCACCATCCCATTATAAGATAAGTAACACAGAAGTAGTTGTTGGCAACACTCAGCGTTTCAGTAGAATGTCAGGCTGTATTTCACATACAATGGCTTCCAGGGCTCAGGTAACCCGCAGTCAGACCTACTGTATAGGTCACAGCGAACGCATGGGACAGATCAATTACGTAGTGACCGTTTTCAAACGATGGAAGAAGTGGGGGGGGAGGGGGGGGATTGGTAGATTTTCTAGCAAGCACGCTAACTTTTCACCCCCCCCCCCCGAGATAGGGGGTTAATTGTTCCTTCACCCTGCCCCCAGTAGGGTTCAAATTTATTGGGACTTTTTGTACCCCCTTCGAGAGGGGTCCCAATTTTTTAAATACTCCCCTTAGATAGGTCAAAATCTCATTGCCCACCTCCCCCCCCCCCCCACCATTAAACTCATTTAAACTCACCCACCCCAGACTACTCACCTCGGAAAATTGGTCTTAATATAGTAATATACAATAATCCACAACCAACTTTCCACCCACCACACTCATATTTAGAGGCTAACAACGCAGTCACCAACGAACAATCTAGTTAGTAATTATTATATTTCGCTCCCTATACGACCAGCCCCAGTTATTTATCACTGCAAGTTTAGTCAGTAGTGACGAAACCATTTTAAGTTTTCTATCTCTATGAGTATTAGGCTAAACCCTATTGAGTGAGGAATTAGTCATATTTTCTTTTGCTTTAATCATTTTTGAATACCAGTTGGTCAGTACTGACCAATGTTCCTAAGACTAACCTAGGATAACCACTACACACTAAGCCCCTGGGGTATTTAGATTATCAGTGCATGTCCTGTGTGACCCTGGAGCATCTGCATGTATTACAGGTACACACCTCCTCTTACACCACCCCCATACAGCAAGCCTGCAATTATTCACTTTGAGATTCAATTAGATCAGATGACAGTCACTAGGGCTGTTTGCCACCTTGCTGTTGACACGGTGGTAAGTGACAGGGGAGGGTGACGTCATGGGATATTTCCATAAGTGTTACTGTTAGTGCCCACTGCATGCTGGGTAGGCGGCTGAGTACAGTTACATCTACACTAAATGTCACTCAAGGAAGTGGTCATTTTTTAACAGGGTGGGGGGGGGGGGTGTTAGTGGGTAGAGGGAGGACGCCAATTATATAAAATAAATGCTATGAATACTATAAATACTACTAATGGGGTGGTCTCAATATGTTGGATTTAGGAGAAAGGGGCAAAACGAACTCCTTTGGACCCTCGAAAGGAGGGGCAAAATCGTATTGGCATCAAAACCAACAATCTCCTCCCCCCCCCCCCCCCCCCACGCTGTTAAGAATGGACCGTCCCAAGAAAGTGGAAGACGTTGTGGGAGGTGCAAACAATTGTTGAATTATATTTGGCTGAAGTATACTTTTTTGAGTCTTTATATATCCATCTCCCTGTCTTTGACTTTTGACATTTCAGTTAGAAGAATATATATTGCCAGTACACTCAATATCAACACGTGGGTGTATTGGTGAAAGGTCTGAGTGGGATACACATGCATCCTCTTTAGCCTTTTAGCAATAACTACAATGCTGGGAAAATAACCAATTATAACCATATTATTTTCCAACGTTCAGCATTTAAATACTTCAGTATGCGCACCTAAGAATAAACCAGGATATTTCAATCCAAATTAGTGAATAAAGACACATATAGAAGGTTGTATGCAATAGTAGGACAGATTATTTGAGAATGATGCCTCACCTCCACCGAAGCCGATACTTGTTTTTGTAGTTATTTGATGGGATCATTTGGTATCTGCTGTTGCAACCAGTAGGATGTTAATTGATTGACTTATGACAATGAATACTTTTAGTTAATTTGACATTTGGAGGTGCACCTGCACAGTCTAATAAACAGAATGAACTTACTGATAATTAGGCACTAATTATACATTATCTCAAAATTCATGCATAAATGATTTATTTTGTATGGAAACTATGACGTCCTAGGGCGATAACAACCTCAACTTGCACCGGAACATAACACTTATATTGACAAACATTACTTTAATTAAGTCACTCAAGATGCAGGCATTAGGACACCGGGTAGGAATGTAGCTTGTCATTAATGAAATTGAAAAATTGGCATGACGTAGGTAAACATGCACCAACTAAGTAGTGCAAAGCGTGATATGGCCCTCTAAATCTTTGAATAATAATTGTTGAAAGCATTCTCTGTAGCTCTCTGAGTGCGTGGCTTGATGGGTTATTAAATATCATATGAATGACGTTTTTGTCCAATAGAATATTCATAATATTATATCAAATATCTTTGACATGTTATGGACAGCTATCCTTGTCTATTAGTATTATTAAACTGCATGTAACCACGATTGTGTGATACAACGTGATACAGTGTTACAACATAAAATAGTCACGGAATATTATTTGAGAACCTGAAATAAAAGCTGCAACCTCCCCCCTGCTGTGGTAGACATACAGCATATCAAAGGCCTGTCCATCTCACACTGTGCCTATGTAGTGTGGGATGTAAAAGAACCATTGCCTCGGTAAAAGTGTAGGGGTGTGCTTTTTACCTTCAGTCATCCATAGATTCGATCACCATCACTGCCCTTGAAATGACCTCAGCTGTTAACTAGGGCATAAAGCAACCCAACAACCAACCAACCAACCTGAAATAGATTGAGGTGACTACTTTAATACCACATGGACTGAGGACATTTTTTTTAAATAATGGGGTTATATAAACTGGTGATACTCAATGTATAGTCTGAAGGACACTATGTGTACTGGAATTGATTTGTTAGACTTTAAGCATTCATGCACGGATATATATCAAGGTAATCATATTAGTCGAATCAAGTTACACGTTGCACATGTATCTCCCAGACCATAGAACATGTGAGCGATAGAGGTGCAAATCTGTAATGGTTTCTTAAAACAAATTCAAAGATGTGTACATATTTAATAAAAATACAACATTTAGGCTAGGACTACTACCACGGCCTCTCCTCCCAAATCCTCAGCTCCCAATGCCAGTAGTATTTGTATTATTCCTACACATAATATTGACAAGGCACATGATATGCACAGCCCCCTCTGCCCCCTGCAGACACTCACCCTGTTGACACTGGAGGAGCCTGGTGAGGGGTGACAATGCCTCCAGCGTCCACCACCCCCACCTCTTTGTCCTCCAGGTTATGCAATATTTCAATCCAAATTAGTGAATAAAGATACATATAGAAGGTTGCATGCCATAGTAGGACAGATTATTTGAAAATGATGCCTCACCTCCACCGAAGCCAATACTTGTTTTTGTAGTTATTTGATGGGATGATTTGATATCTGCTGTGGCAAACCAGTAGGATGTTAATTAATTGACTTATGCCAATGGATAGTTTTAGTTAATTTGACATTTGGAGGTGCACCTGCACAGTCTAATGAACAGAATGATCTAACTGATAATAAGGCACTAATTAGACGTTATCTCAAAATTCATATTTTTTTGCATAAAATTAATGATTTATTTTGTATGGAAACTATGACGTCCTAGGGCGATAACAACCTCAACTTGCACCGGAACATAACACTTAAATTGACAAACATTACTCTAATCAAGTCACTCAAGATGCAGACATTAGGATACCAGGTAGGAATGAAGCTTGTCATTAATGAAATTGAAAAATTGGTATGACATAGGTAAACATGCACTAACTAAGTACTGCAAAGCGTGATTTGGCCCTCTAAATCTTTGAATGATAATTGTTGAAAGCATTCTCTGTAGCTCACTGAGTGCGTGGCTTGGTGGGTCATTCAATTCCATATGAATGACGCTTTTGTCCAAAAATATATTTATATATCATTATCAAATATCTTTGATATGTTGTGGACAGCTATACTTGTCTATTAGTATAATTAAACTGCATGTATAGCCACGATTGTGTGATACAACGTGATACAGTGTTATAACATGAAATAGTCACCAAATATTATTTGAGAACCTGAAATAGATTGAGGTGACTATTTTAATACCACATGGACTCATGCATTCATGCACGGATATACATCTGCTTTATATCATGGCAATCATCTCAGTCTGTGAATTACAATGCGAATCAACACTCAAAAAGTAAACTTGTCTCAGACTCTTCCAAGTGACGGTCATAAAATAAACGAGTCAAAATCTCGTCTAAGTGACAAGGAAGCAGGTCTTCTAGCTGGAGATAAAAGACCCACTTGGCATGTGCCAGCCCAAAACCAGACATTTGCCAACTCCAGATTCTATTTGTGGGATGGTAACCTGATAGGTTAGACAACTTTTGACTCGTTTATTTTATGATGGTCACTTTGACAAGTCTGGAGACAAGTTTATTTTTTCAGTAAAGTTGTATGTTGCACATTTATCTCCCAGACCACATAATATGCAAATGATGGAGTTGCAAATCAGTATTGGATTCTTAAAACTAATTTATAGATGTGTACATATTTCATAAAAAACTACATATAGGCTAGGACCCTACCACGGCCTCTCCTCTCCAATCCTCAGCCCCCAATGCCAGTAGTATTTGTATTATTCCTACACATAATATTGACAAGGCACATGATATGCACAGCCCCCTCTGCCCCCTCCAGCCACCCTCACCCTGTTGACACTGGAGGAGCCTGGTGAGGGGTGACAATGCCTCCAGCGTCCACCACCCCCACCTCTTTGTCCTCCAGGTTACGCAACATCTGCCTCACCCACAGTGCTAGGAGCACATCGAATAGGAGCAGGTACTGGAGAGACCATTAAGGCAAGGGGAAGGGGGAGGGAGTTGTTATATTAGGATCCCTGAGACATTAATGTACTAAAATTATGGGAGGTTTCATCCGATATCGAACTGTATTTCTTCTTTATGAGTAGCCAAAACCTCAGTAGGATACTTAAAAGGGGGAGGGTATATCTCTTTTTCCGCTAATTGTAATTGAATCCAAAAGTGGTGCATCTATTGGCCTTTGTATGTATACTTTTTTCCCTACAAAAACATGATGATTTCTTTCATTGTGGAAAATCCAATCACTATTGATAATGGTACTTTCCATCAATTCAGGATATCAGTTACCCCACTACCTTTGTTTTCAGATCTTGAGTTCATAATATTGCATCCCACTCCAGCATTGCCCATCGAGATGATGTCAAATTACCTCTCCTGAACATAGATACATCATAGCACACATGGGCTTTTAGCATTTCAGCTAGCAACGTACACTCTCAGTTTTAACCCTTGAGGGACAGCATAATACTGTGTCCTTTGTCATCATGATCCATGAATGCAGCCCTGGTGGGTACATTGGCAGGGCTGCATTCATGCATCCTGCTAATCCTTCAGGGGTGAATCAACCCTGCAGTGTCAGAAAGATGTTTGTATGCGGCACTGGCAAGTTACTCACCAGGATTGCATTCATGTACCTCGACTACAAAGGACATGATGCATTAAAACATTATGCATCTCATAAAGGGTTCATAGTCACCCGGGGTATTGTGGAGCAGCTCAGAGTGGATGGGAGCAGCTCAGTCTTTGTGTGAGTAGGGTAGAGGTGGGATGAATGAATGGTTAGGGGGTGTCCTGAGCTAGATGGGTCACCGACAGGGGTGTTTATATATACATGTGCTGGGACTCTGCTGGTACTGACAATGAACAATGAAACCTATCGGCCATTCCCAGAAACCTAGACGGTTAATATGTGATACGTCACCACCTGACGTCATAGCTTCCGTAGAATGTTTCAGGTAGTTCACGGCATGTATTATGCTTTACATACAAATATCTGTGGTTGGGTCCATACAGTGATTTTATACCAAGTTTGACATTTGAAATGTGAGATATTGACGAGTTTTCTTTTAAGAGTATAATAAATATTGTATCTGTGTTATTATAACCATGTGTATTATACTACTTTTCTGTAGCCTCTATGCACTACTGGGGTGTAGGTTCATGTCTGTATACTACTTCTCTGTAAACCTCTATGCACTACTGGGGTGTAGGTTCATGTCTGTATCCTACTTCTCTGTAGCCTCTATGTACTACTGGGGTGTAGGTTCATGTCTGTATACTTCTTCTCTGTAGCCTCTATGTACTACTGGGGTGTAAGTTCATGTCAGTATACTACTTCTCTGTAGCCTCTATGTACTACTGGGTGTAGGTTCTTGTCTGTATACTACTTCTCTGTAGCCTGTATGTACTACTGGGATGTAGGTTCATGTCTGTATACTACTTCTCTGTAGCCTCTATGTACTACTGGGGTGTAGGTTCATGTCTGTATACTGCTTCTCTGTAGCCTCTATGTACTACTGGGGTGTAGGTTCATGTCTGTATACTGCTTCTCTGTAGCCTCTATGTACTACTGGGTTGTAGGTTCATGTCTGTATACTACTTCTCTGTAGCCTGTATGTACTACTGGGGTGCAGGTTCATGTCTGTATACTACTTCTCTGTAGTCTCTATGTACTACTGGGGTGTAGGTTCATGTCTGTATACTACTTCTCTGTAGCCTCTATGTACTACTGGGGTATAGGTTCATGTCTGTATACTACTTCTCTGTAGTCTCTATGTACTACTGGGGTGTAGGTTTATGTCTGTATACTACTTCTCTGTAGGCCTATCTCTATGTACTACTGGGGTGTAGGTTCATAACTGTATACTACTTCTCTGTAGGCCTGTCTCTACATGCTCCTGGGGTATAGGTTTATTTCTATATACTACTTCTATAAAGTTCCGTCTCTATACTGTAGTACTGGCTCATTTTACCATACTGTAAGTCCGTCTACCTTTCTTACAGAAAATGTCTATTATAGGGAGGCGAGGGAGGGGAGGGGCCCTTTTGACATACCCTATGGTGGTCTGAGACCCCCAGACCCCTTCTACCCGAACACACAGGGCCTACCCAACAGGAGAAGGGTTTTAGCCATCACCCTACGTCTCCCTGACCTTTGGGAGGGGGTGACAGTAAGTCGCCATAAGATTGTCCATGGCAGGTGCCCCAGAGGATAACTCTTTTAGAGTCGCATGGTGCTTTGATACGCTATACTATTTATTTCCATGATGCATGAATGCACACCCTAGGGTTCATACACCTCCAACACGTCGGCATGATGCATGCATGAAGCCCTGGCGAGTCTACTGGCCAGAGTTGCTTCTAGACAACAACAAAACCCAGGGCAAAACACCTTAAAGCATGATGCGGCTCTTAAAGGGTTAAGGTGAAAAAGTGGACTGGCAATCATAAAAGCAGGCTATCGGAGCAGGGGGTAGCTTCTACCAAACCGGTCTGAGGGGAAATGAATGGAAAGTGGAAGCAATATGGGCTTCCTCCACCCAAATATCCCCTATTGCTTATTCACTATGCATTGCCACGTCTCAGTTCCCCTTCTTCTCTAATCCCTACCACGCCTATTGTATAGACCATGTATACACATTCTCACCTTGGTTCACACACTCCCATCGCTATTGCTAAGCCGCGCACGCCAGCAGCAGAAATGTCCATTGCCTTCCCTTTCCCTCTGACCTCTTCTTTATCTCCATAAGTGCCTCTCATTCCCGACCCTACTGCCCATTGCCATCCCCCGCCCATCACCTTATCCTTCTCACAATGCATTGAAAGCGGCCACCTTGGTCGTAGGGGTTCCATATGCTGTGTCGGGAACTGAGGGGCAGCTTTCCCACTTTGAGTATGCACAGAGAGAAGTCCCATCTCCTGTATACAAGACACACTCCCCTCCATCCCCGCACCACACTGTCCTAGCCCTGTAACGCCAACATTGTGCTTTAATGGGCATGCCCCTTGTTGTCATGATGTATGTAATTATATGCAGCACTGGAGGGTAACTAGCCTGTGGTGCTGTATTCAAGCTTCATGCTGACCCTACGGGGCTAATACAATCCCACAGCGTCGGCATGATGCATGCTCTGGCTATAGTAGAAGCGTCTGGCCTGAATGCATGCATCATGATATCTAAGGGCACACCACAATGAATTAAAGCACTATGCGGTCCTTAGAGGGCTATAGTAGTATTGTGGCGGCGCCGGTACGCAGCACACAAAAGGAGAGCAGGGTGTGAGAGGTATGTGAAGAGGCTATGCTGTCAGTTAGTCAGACCAGCAGCTTGCCAGGCAGTCTTTAGGGGCAACGCAGTGCATACAGGCCTCCCACTACACTGAAAATCCATAGGTTGAAAGGGTTAGTCAGTACAGACTATCATAGGTTGGTCATATGAGTGTTAGTCAAAATGGTTATATTCAAAAATGACCGAGGGGTCAGTCAGTAGTGGCTAACCTAGGTTCATCATTGGTGTGTTATATTTGTATACCACTAGTTGGTACCACCTGTGATGGCTCCCCCTGGAAATTAAAAGACTAAGGTGGGTTGGTCAGTACTCACCAACCTGACAATAATGACTTACATAGGTTGGTCGTATAGGGAGCCAAAAAATGACTAACTAGGTTAGGCACTAGTGACTGAGAAATAGGTCGTATAGGGAGCCTAGGAATATCAGTGTACTGCCCATCAGGCCAAAAAAAAGAGAAAAGGCTTGTTTCAGGTCACCCGACCGAGCCTATCAAAACAGGGCCGACCTTACTTATCTTTATGCAATTTTGAAGAATTTTTATATCTTTACACTTTTTTGGTCAATTTTAGTTTCACAAAGATCTGAAAAAAAGGTGATTCGCCATGGCTACATCCATGCATCATGATGATAAAGGGCATAACAGACTATGCGGCCTTTAAAGGGCTAAATAACAGAAAATTTATGCATCTATATCACCACCTATTCATGTTGTTTATAAATATGTTTAAAATTACTTGCTTATTTGCTTAATTGATAGTTATAGATGTGTGTAGTGTAATGTTTCAGTTGCTTTAAATCTATACATGCATACATCCTTCATTCCTTGCGTGATACTTTATGAGCAATTGTAGGATGTAATTGTACACACATAAAGTCCACACTCAGACTATTACAACAGTAACAGTAATTTACATAAAGCTTACCCAGCTTACTTATATCATTTAAGTCAAGCTTGTTTTCTTTCTATGTCAATTTGCAGCACTATGGCTTAAGTTATAAAGAAGCTTCCTTAGACAGGTGTGCTGAGTATACTCGTCAGGGGATGCATTTATGTGTCATGCCGACCCTTGTACGTGCACTATGTGGTCCTAAAAGATGGTATATCAGCTAATAGACTTCCCAAACCTTTTCTTCAAAATGGATATAATTTTGATGTCAAGGTTTTTGTTATTATTTTAGCTGATATGCAGTACTCAATGTTAAATATATTTGTCTATAAATGCATGATTTGAGATAGAAATCAATGTTGCTTATTCACCTCACTGACTCAGTGTCCCCCCTATGTGAGCATACCGGGAACTAAGCTAATAGGGAAAGCACTGAGCCATGCAGTTTAAAAACATGGGGAGTTTTAGTGTCGACCTACAGCAAAGATTATGTCACTGCTTGTGCTAATTCGATATGTTTATACTGCCAATCACCCTATAAGTTGGGGAATATGTATAGAACATGATATACAATAGTGATATAGCATTAGTTAAAAGTTACCCAAATTTAGCTGATATGCCATCTTTAAAGGGTTAAAGAGCTATGACCGGCCCACCACCCACCTGCGGCCCTCAGCCCGGCCCCTGGTTGCCGCTGAGCTACTCACCTGTCTGACAGAGCAGCTCGGCCAGCGTCCATCCTACCAGTTGGATAGCCTGGGAGCAGGCTGTCAATCTGTCCCAATACACATATTTTGATAACTTTTAAGTATTGTTGTTACTTACGCAATAGCTCCCAGCTACTTTTATTACCCCCTTGATCTCTCCAATACACACCCTTGATCTCTCCAATACACATTTTGCACCACTTTGGTGAAATGCAGCCCTGCTCCCAGCCCACACCATCGTATTGGGCTGGGAGTCCGAGACTGCTTGGCCACCCACAAGGTTGGACAATGATAAACACGGATTCACCTATATCATCACATTACAGATTTGGAGTGTGTATACCTAGTGGTCACGATCCAGGGCTAGCTATTGTAATTCCTATAGTTGTGAATAGTCACCCAGAAAAGATGCACCGTGCGGGCATGGGGAAATCATAATTTCTGTACGGCTGCGCATACATATATAAATATATATATATATATATATATATATATATATATATATATATATATATATATATATATATATATAATGTATATATGTATATATATATATATATATATATATATATATATATATACATATATATATATATATATATATATATAGAGAGAGAGAGAGAGAGAGAGAGAGAGAGAGAGAGAGAGAGAGAGAGAGAGAGAGAGAGAGAGAGAGAGAGAGAGAGAGAGAGATAACATGGGGGGGGGGGAGGAAGGGCAGACTAATGTGAACAGCCAAGCAGAAAGGGTGATTCGGGCACCCCGTGCTGACCATCCTTTCTGTTTGACTTCTTAATTACCTGTTCAACAACACCTAGCCAGGGCCTTGTTTTAAAAGAAAATACATGTATTGTGCAGCTAGTGGAGGAAATAGCAGGTCAGATACACCAAACTGCAGACAGGGTACTACAGAGAGAAGAAGTAGAATCACTGTAACTCTCAAATGGGAGTCCAGCCCCGATCACTGAGGTAACTCTCCCCAGGACTCTAAAGTTACTCCCAATCATTAGGGAGTCTTAGAATAGGAGTCATCATAGAGTTATTATAGAGTCCTGCTAATGTTAGGGAGTTACTTCAGAATCCTGGGGAGAGTTACCTCAGTGATCAAGTCGGGAGTCACAGTGATTCTACTTCTTTTCTGTGTATGCACAGGAGGTCAGATACACACAGGATACACACAAAATAATGCACAGGAGGTCAGATACACAAGAATACACACAGGATAATGCGCAGGAGAAAAACGGTCAATTCAATTTAATTTCAATTTGACATCAGTTTATTCTGTAATTTCAAAAATATAAAAATACATACAATTATATACTTGATTCCACCGAATCACAGAAGAGGTTGATACTTATAATGATGCATGTTATTAATTATGCAATTTGTTTACAGCACCTCCATTTCAATTATACATGTTTAAATACAGATACACGCTACTGCGTTCAGTACACTACAAGGTTAGATACAACAACTAGAAGTGGATGGTTCCGTCTGGAGATTTGTCGCTTTTACCTGGACATAAGGCCCCACCCAGAGCCCCACACAACAAGCCCTTTATCGTGCAAAACATGTCTATTATCACCATACCCACATACATACCCAACTATAGCTTTAATATGCTCCAGGGCCTATCCCTGAACCTCCCACCTTAAGCTGCTCCCCAAGCAATGTCCCGCCGGGAGGAAACTCACTAAGGTGCCGACGGGGGATAGAGGGTAGAGAAGACTAGGTGTGGGTCCAGTGGTCGGCAGATGGGAACTGCTGAGAAGAGGAGGTAGGAGGGGGACGCTGCTGCTGCCTCCTCTCCAAGCTAGAACGCATGCATTGCAGTGCTCATAGTGTGCGTTTGTGCGTGGGTGGGTGGGCGCGATACGAATGCGCGCTTCGCGTTGTGTGCATGGGTGCGTGGCCGCATTGGGTGTATTGCAGAGCTCGGCGGCAGCACCTGTAGGGCAGCAGCAGCAGCAGCAGCAGCAGAAAGGTACGGTGGCGCCATCCCGCGGCTGGCAGGGCAGACAGGCAGGCGGGCGGGTGGGCGGCTAGGTAGGAGGAAGGTAGGAGGTAGGTACTACACTGTACTGCTGCCGAAGTATAACGACAGCCGCCGTCCGTACAACAGAGGCGGCCGGGGCACTAGAGCACAGCGCTCCTTCCTCCTCCAGCACCTCTGTGCTTAGTATTAAGCACAGCTAGTTACTTCTACTACTATTACCACTAAGGTAGCGACCAGCATTAAGGGGGAACAGGAGCAAGAAGAAGTCACATCCAGGCGCGGCCTCGACCGGAGGTGGGCCGGACTCAGGACACTGAATCCCCGGCTGGACCCGTGCCACTCCCACATCACCACCACCACCCTCATCACCCACCACACACAGGAGGAGCAGGCCAGCGGGCGGCCAACCCCCCAGGGAGCAAACAACCTGGAATTAACCAACTTTTTGTGTCTCTAATAAACCCCCTTTTGCTGCGTCGCCACCACCACCACCACCACCACCACCACCACCCCCACCACCCCAGCCGCCTCCATCACCCAACGCTACTATACATACTACATACCCGCGCAGGCTTCAGCAACAGGGAAAGATGCGCTTGTTCGGCAGGTAGGTTCGCCTCAAATTGGACTTGGGCCTTTGCCCATGTTATTTCCCCTCGGTATGCAGGTAATCATAGCATTGGTTTTGAGGCGGGACTTAATGGTATATATTAGAGCGCTTGCTGGGATGGGAGGTGGGGGAGTGTTTGTGAAAACACCATTGGAAATAGGCCTCTAGACACATCATAGCCACTAGGCTTTGTGTTTGCTATACCTTCGCGTCCAAACCCAACCAAGTACTTCTCTATCATTTGAACATTGTCGCGGTTTTCGACATCTTTTATCTGATTTTTAGTTAAGTGTTATCTTCTGGTTTTGATGGGAAATCAGAAATGTCTATTTGTATGGTGAGACTATAGGCAATTGTAATAGTCCTAGAAGTGGTAAAGGTAGCTTGGTTGGTATGCCTACCTGCCTCACGTTTTCCCCGTCGGTGCTTCAAGGTCGTTTAAGGGTACGGGGGAATTTCACCGCGGCTTTACTGATGGTTAAGAAAGGAGCATTGTATTTGAAATCGGCCACAATTTATTGAAATCCATTTTGAAAGTTCCATCAAGGGAGAAGGATACATACATGGCTTGGTTGGAGATTTTGTTAAAGGAATTTGGATTTCAAAAGGGTATCATTTTGATATTAACTGTAGTCGGCTGGTGAGATTATAATATTTCGTAGGGCTGGGAGTTATTATAATAATTTTCTAGAGAGCCAGAGGTGTTATGGCTGATGCACGGTGTTGGCTGTTTCTAAAGCTCCATAGTCATCGCCGGTAGTTGTACGGAGGACTAGGAGCACTCCCATCCATGCATCAACATTTCTGGTATAATGTATCCATAAATATATACCTTGGTGATACCAGTCTATTCGCGGCTTGTCCTTGTCTCTGTATGCTCCAATCAAGTGAGTCTGATACCATGATGCAAGGACTGGGTCTCCCTTTATCGCACTAACCACCCCTTTCATTATCATACCACCCCTATTGTTCTTAACACGTCTATAGGCCAAGGGTCATGCCTAATAAGTCGTTGTTTGCCGACTGCCTCTTTTGCCTATAAAGAGAAAGATGGCTTCAAAGCGTTCCACTTGGCAAGGGTGCATTGGCACCGAAAGAGGCGAATTAGATAGGAAAAAAGGGAAGTATACTGTTTGCACCAAAGGTATGAGGGAAACAAAGCAGGAAGCACTGACGGGAGATGATGGCATATTACTGATGTCTTCACAATGTGGGTGCACACTGATCTACGTAGACATTAGCCTTTCAGCGCCAGACTCTTCTAGACGGCGCGCCATTATATGAAGTACAGTTAGATTCCTGCGGGTCAAATATAAACCAGAGTCCATGACATTAAGATTTGGCTTCACAGAATTTCTCTCCTTCACTTTTTTTTTAATCATTCCTCTTTCTAATGATTCAATTTTGTATTATTCTCTCATGTTTGTGTTTTGGAACATTTCAATCGTGAATAGATGACTTCTACTAGGTCTACATTGGGCGTAGCCCATGTTATGACTTAAGGCTGAACTAGATAGACTGACTAGCCAGAATGTTATCACCTCCCCTCAGCTTAAGGTGCATGCAATAGCCTGCATTGTGAACGAGCCCTTAAGGGTTAGTATTGATTAATTCTGGATTGTGTATAATTATGAAAGGGGATGGTGTGATTACTTGAGGTCCTGGAGGTATTTCATTCCTCCTTGCATGTTCCTAGTCTAACAGCCAGGATTTCTAATATCAGAATTCCCTCTCAGATGACTCCGTGTTATTGGATCGATTGATGAATGCTGGATAATATCTTATTCGCTATCTCGTTCTGATATGTTATCTGCAAGTCTATGTCAATGCATTTTGAACATTACATTTCATACGTATTGCCTATAATGGCAAACGTCCTAGTAAGGCGCTATCTCAGTACACAACTTTTCAAATTGTGGATTTCTACATTGCATTCTGGCTTCTATGTTGCATGTTAGGACATTTTGGCTTCCTCTTACATATCTCTAATGTTTCTTCTTTCGGTATTGCTAATTCAAGGTCATATATGATATCAGGTTTTGACGTTGGTATTGGTTCCAATATTTCTCCACTTGGGACTTGTTCCTAGACTACACAATATTTCTGAGATGGATTGCTTTATTCTCTTTATATAGAAATATGAGCATGGCATACATTCTATTGGTTGGCCGCATCACTATTGTTTACACAGCTGTCCTTCTAAGAATTAAAGATAATAATATCCATTCTATCCTCGTTTACAAAACTAACACAGATTTATTGTAGTTTTGTCTAAAGTAACTCCTATCCAACTAAAGGTTGGTGTAGGAAAGCACCGGCTGCATCTGCCTTTGCAGACACACCTAGGGACGGGTCTCACCAGATAGAGCCAGTGTGAACGTCTTTGACTGGGTACCATCTTTGACTGGGTGCCGTCTTTGACCACCTGACAGAAAACATATATTTAGGATAGGTGAAGACATAAATGGAGATATAACCACCACCCTTTTCTTTATTTTATCCCTTACATATCAAAGAAGAATTTCTTTTAAATCTCTTTTTTTATGGTGGCCAGTCAAAGATGGCACCCGGTCGAAGATGGCACCCGGTCAAAGATGGCACCCGGTCAAAGATGGTACCTAGTAAAAGACTTTCACATTGGCCTGATCTGGTGAGACACAACTAGACCTTCCTCACAGCTATTCAACAGTACAAACCACATCTATAGACTTTGCAGTGGGTATATCCTTGGGGAAAAGTGACATGCAATGCTACAAAGGCCCTTTGTTCCAAGCTGTATACGTAAATGGCTGGTTGGCTGCCAATTAGTTCTTTGAGCACAGTGTATAGCTCGATAGACCTTGATAAGTTGGCCATGTATGCTCTCTAAACCAATTCCCTGATGCCAGGATTTTCATTGCGAATGTGGCCAAGATGGTATTTAGAGCTTATACTGGAGGATCGTTCTGTGTAATCCAATAGTGGAATATACATGACTTTAGAATTAGAGAAATCTCTTTACACAGGAGAGTATGTTTCCGGTGTTAGTGGCAGGCTCTGTTTGATTGTATATCAAGGTAATACTATACATACTAGGGTTACTGTTATAAGTAGATGGGACCATCAAGCTAATGGCTTCCAATCGATCCCTAGTCAGCTGATAATTGCAATCGCCATAATATATTGGACTGTATAGCTTCAGCAGAGTCTGATGATCTTAATGTCAATCATTATAGACTTGGAATCATGCCGGCTGAAACCATGCTAGGTGAGGCCACATATAAATCTGTCAAACTGGGGGAGATAGCATTGACAAGTTAGGATGTATAGCTTATGTTTACAGTAAACATGTGAAGGTCATGGTTAACCAACACTCACAATGTGTGTTATCCTCAGTGTTATCTCCCAAATAGACAGCTAACCTGGCGAGGTAGCAACTGATAATAATACAACGCTGGGGGCTGAATACGGTAAACAAGGAGAGAGAGAAGCAGAGGGGAGACCCCCGGTTTTATCTGATTCCATTACCATTCACTTTTGATTCCCATAATTGATCAGTTAAAACGCTACAAACAGCGGCAATCAATGCTTCAGATGACAAGGCTCCTGCCGCCGTCAAACATGGGCTTAGGCAATAAACCCAGTCATCTCCAAATGGATGGTAACTGGGGGCCTCTCAGTGTTCAGCGGCACTCCCCCCACGACCCCTTTGTAATTAACATCGACATTTCTCTCAGCGGGGGGAAATCAAAACGCCGCCGTTAAAACATCTCTCAAAAGGTATTGATGCATGTTGGGCCCGCCTAGGGTAGAACAGGCCTGGACGGAGTATGCAGGCGTGGAAGGATCTGGGAGGGGGTTTTTGTGCCCTGATGTGGATTATTTGTGTGGATATTTTGAAAGAGATGGGGATTCTTTTACAAGTCTATGATATGAGAGACTGGTATGGGCGATAAGAGGACGTGAAAAGGTAAATTTAGATTCATTCCATGTAGTCGTCTTCCTGGTGGGTCCACGTGTGTCACTGAGAGAGCTTTCACCATGTATGACATTGATTGAACTTTCTGTAGCTCAACCCTTTAAGGGCGGCATAGGGCTTTACTCGCCAGGACTGCATTGGTGTATCATGCCGAACCTGTAGAGTCGGCATGATGCATGATGAATGGGCATGCAGAAATGGCAAGTTACTGACCCGGACCCCAGCTAAACTAAGAGCATCTGGTTATCCTGGATATAATGCTATTTGTACATATTACATTGCACATCTAATAAACATATTGCACACATATAATATATCCCTTTTAATGAAAATGTTTACAACAATCTATTTCTGTCTACAACTGGTAGTCTATTACAGAGTGGTGAACTTAAAATATAAATTTTATACTAATCGCTGAACATGTTGTCAAATGAAAATAACAGCTTTCTTGACAAAAATCAAATGTCTGTGCTGCTGATTTCCCATTTTTATGTGTAACCCCCTTTGCGCGTTTTTGCATTTTGACCCCCTCTTGGCCTTTCGTTTTTCTTATCCAACTTTCTTCTTCTTTTTCCATCATCCAACCCCTCCTGTCACGGCCTCACTCAGGGTTCCTTCCGTTCCGTGCTCCTAGCTACCAGACTGGAAGTGCATCAAGAGTGACTCATACAGAACCCGTGAGCAGCTCTACCATCTGCTCCTCTACTAAATCGAGATTTAAATAAGCTACAAGCAACTCAACAACTCAATAGCTACGCGACCAATATTGCATTTCCCCTACCGAGGAACATGGTATAAGATGTGTATACTGTGTTAATACTCAGACCATAGCGCCAATAATATCAACACCAACAGCACATTCTTCCAAACTCAACTCAACTCAATTGGAACAGTATGAAAGCAGCCTTATATTGCTTAATGCTCGGGTCACCACCTAATACAGCAGCCGAGCTGCCTGTGAAACCTAAAATAGGAACAGAGGAGCCTGAAATAGCAGCTCAAAGGTAGAGGGTGATCCATCACAAACTACCTGAAATATCTAACAGGAGAAAAGAGATAGCTAAAAGCAAGCAAACCCTGCTTGACCTGCCAAACCCTACCCCTACCCTACATCTCTTCAGTGTATACAACAACTGGAGTAAAGAATAAAGATTAAACATAAATGAAAATCTAACCACAGAAATCCTCCGTTGGATTCAACCTACTTGGAGCGAAAAGTGGGCATTGTATAAGTGTTTATGACAAAATATCTCTGCATATTTTGCCAAGGAGAAACCTGAGTGAGTGTCAACATCTACAATTAGGAGAACTAGGAAGTTACCAGCAACAAAGTTACCAACAACACCATGGTCATGGCGTCGGGAGCAGTGAGCTCCCTTACCAACATGGGAATAAAACTAAAACGGTGAGTCTCTTTTTATACAGTCTATAACCCCTGTTTGCATACCTTACATGCACTAGTTTCCTTCAATTCCCTCTTCTTATAACATCCCCTGCTGTGTCGATGGATGGCTTACCCTGCTGGTATATTGTGCTTACATTGCCTTCATTTCTGACTTCCAGCATCGTTTTCCTCATTTGAACTGGTTTAGAGTAAGCTGCTTATGACTAGACGTTGCCTTGCTGAGAAGATTACCAGCCCCCCCCCCCTCCTGAGCATCTCTCCCTACTCCAGTCCCTCTTTATTTTAAACATCTAAGTATGCCTTTTACTCCACTACCAAGCAGCACCCACAGTATAATACCCATAAACACCACGCACACTGACTTGAGTAGATAGCCTGTAGACTATAGTATAGTCTAGAGCAGTGGTTAGATTCGCCATAGATTAGATAGATGACCATTCTTCCCTCCTGATGCCGATCTGAGGATTGCACTGCTCACAGGTGACCTTGGGGGCAGGTACCTGTACTATGCACGTCAGAGCAATATAGTGGAACCGGAAATGAGGCCATTCCTCAAGGGTCAAAGGTCAGAGCGGTCGGGGATAACGGCCTTGACCTTGAGTCACTGGGCCAAGTCTTGCTAATCATCGGAGGGCAGCTGGCCCATATAAGGGATACCTTGTGATTGATGTTGTAAAAGTAATCTTCACCAGGTCAGGATGGGCTGATAGTCACAGATGCCTCATTGCTGACCACGCACCCTTTCTTTCCTGCAGGACTTGCCCTTATCTTCGACCTGAAGTTATTCTGTAGGCCTATGTTTAAGGCTCTGTAGATGGTACATATCCATTCAAAACCAGAATGAATTGCACTTAATGAAAGTTTGAACTGTCAATAACAGAAGTAAAATTACCTTATTGCCAGTTTCGAAAGTAAAACTGTTATTCATGATAGAATGTCATGCTGGTATTGACACTTTGAACTGTAGATACGTATATCAACTTCTAATATTGATAATTTGACATTTTAATAACTGGGCGACTATGCACCTGCGATTTGAAGTTCAAACTGTCAATAGTAGGAACTTCTAGTATCGCCAGTTCAAACTGTTGTAAATGGTTGAATAGTTTAATTGGAAGTTGTTCAGTCAAATAGTGTCAATAGTGGAATATTTCTCTTCCTGACAGTTATTAACTACAACTGCCAATATTGGACGTATAATCTCTGAGTTTAGATGGGAAACTGTCAATGAAACTTCCGCTGTTGACAATTTGAGCTGTCAATAACAGGATAGTTCTCCAGAATTGACGGTTTAAACTGTCAATAGTGTTTTTGAAGATATCTCAGTAATGTGTATGTTTACATCGCCAGAAATCAAAATTTTCAACGCTGAACCAACGTTGCAGTACTCATTGCATGGCATTGTTTTAGCAGTTGCTAGGTCAACCTTGAGCTAACTTCATGCAAATGAGCGATGCAGATATTGGCTCAACGGTACCAAGACAAGTACCCACCGAACATCTACCCCCGGACATCTACCCTTTGCTATTTACCCATGGACATCTACCCCCTAGGACTTCTACCCCTGGGGACATCTACCCCCTCCACATAATGTGACTCAACCATATGGGCATCTGGAGGGGTGGATGTCCCCAGGGGGTAGAAGTCCTAGCGGGTAAAAGTCAAAGGGGGTAGACGTTCAAGGGGGTGGATGTCCAGGAGGGTAAAGGTCCTAGGGGTAGATGTCCTAGAGGGTAGATATCCAGGGAGGTAAATGGAAGGAGGTAGATGTCCGGGGGTTAGATGTCCAGGTGGTACCTGTCCTAGAACCGGCTCAACATAACATAGGCAAATGACATTGCACCAAGCGTCGATCTATATTCACCATGTTTACGTCGTATGTCTATACTCAATGATATTCAATAATATGAACCACTCAGGCTTCAAGTACTAAACAATGACTGTATTGTATGGGAGGCGTCCCTAACCGATAAGGAGAAGATAAACGGGCCTGGCTTCATTACACGTTGGCACTTGTCCATGGGAAAACACCGTCTCCCTCTGCTAATGTCAACTGCAGCGCACCCGGGGCCAGGATATATAGCCGCCGACTTACATGCTACCATACCACTGCCAGCCGGACTGGGCTCTGTACTGTGCAGGGTATTTAGGTGTCTGAGTCCTATGCTACCCTGCCATTGCCAAGGAAGGGTCTGTAGTGGGGAGGTTATTTAGGAGTTGGAGTCTGATGCTACTACTTGATGTTCTTTATGAGCTAGGTAGATGGCTCATTTATGATGCATTATTTACTGTATGGATGCATCTGTGTTTTTCCTATTATGGCCTTCTTCTGTTGTGCAGTATAACCAGAAGATGCAATGCGAGGCGTTCTACCTTAGGATAGTTGTATGTCCCACTGTTAGAATTGCTCACAATCTAATTAGCCAATACAATATCATTTCGAAATTCTGAATCAGTAATATTGTAAATTAGATCCAGTGTAATTTATTCCAAGCTTGTGTTTATATATTGCACTACCTTAAATGCTACATTGACTATAAGCTGACATATCTAACTCTTTAAGGGTAGCATAGTGCTATTAATGCAGTGTGCCATTTTGTGGCCATGACTTGCATGCATGAAGCCATGGAGAGTAGCTCGATCATGCCAATGCTACAGGGTGTACACCAGCTCAGCGACAGTGAATGTCTCGCTGGTACATACTGCATTAGTGCATCAGGCACCAAATGAACATGAAGCATTGGGGCATCATGCCGTACTCATAAAGTTAATGACCCTGCCTACATATGCCAAACACTATCATCATCTAGAAGCCAACTCAAACCTATAACAGACTTACTGACCATGTAGTAATGGCACTGTTATGTATCACAGTGTATGACCTATCCATGTATAACATCCACCTATATCCATGCTCATACCCACTTGATGAATAATGCTAAATCCAGGCCACAGGCATATTCACAACCTGTATATAGATTTGCACGACCAGTGCACACCAATATCCATAACATATGGCCTACCACCCTCCACCCTACTCTCTATACAGCACCCTCATGTGGCTAACCCTGAGTGGTATGGGGAACCATAGGCCGGATTAATCCTATTTCCGCAGTGCTGGAGTTGGGGTTATGCACCAAACCCGGGGGGAGACAGAGGGGTGGTCTGAGGTGCATTCAGGTGTTAATAAGAATGCCTTGGTTTGCGGGTGTCCGTGATCTAATTTACACTTTCCTCCATGCTATGGCAAACTCCATCTGGGCACTATTAACCCTAGTGTGTATGAAGACCTGTGCTAGTTGTATTCCGATATGTGCAGAGCAGTATATCATAATGCACATGCACTACACAATGCCTAAATATTGATAATAATACAGAGTATCAGATTAAATATTAAAACGGCGTCAAATATAACAATAGCAACATTTGGAAGGGACTTCCCCGTATAATACCATCATAGTTCAGCATTAAATTGCGTTATAATCACAGATAGGACCAAATAAAAGTATGTTTCATGTTAGAGGGTCTTGAATTATAGAGTGGGTAGGTCGGATTTCTAATTTTCTTTTAAAACTGGAATTGACTCATAAAAGGACTGCGGCCTTAGCCTGTGTACCACCAAAGAGACTCTAAATGTGACCTAAGATGGCCTAAAATAATATGTTATTTCAAAAATGGATAGTCTAGGGTCGCCCCTCCTTTGCTAGGTATAGTTACATGAAACAGATCTTTATTTTGGCCTAAGGTACACTTACCATAGTAGGATAGCAACGGTATACATACACATTATGTAGCACACAGCTCTATGGGTAGATCGTTACACAAGACAAATAGTCCGATCAGTAGCTGATACAACCATAACATTATGACTATTATCCAAATACTAGTCACAGCCATAAAGCTAAATATAATATGCAGACAGTCTAACCTATATAATAAAGGCCTTACCATAAATCATGAGGACATGTCTCTTGAACGAACCTATATAGGATATTCTCACTTAATGTTACCCAAAAGAGGTTTACTGCATGTGTAAAATATCACCATAAATTCCAGTGCATTTCTGCTTTTCTTGCGTGCTTTAAAGCCTTGAAAGGAAATGATTACCCGTATGATATGCAATAGTTGGCTACATAGTATACATAGCTACAGGGAATATGATATTACAGAAGATAATTGAGTTATTGCTACAGTAAATAACTGCAGTATACTGAAAACATGTGTCTGTACAGCGATTCATGTAGTCCCCATACCTTATTTCGTGGTGGATACGACTGTCACTATGCTTTAGCACTAGGAATCCCGTATTCCATGCCCCCCATGGGATACGGTGTTCCTGTATCCTATGACCTGTGACATCATCATTTGTTCAAATTGTTATGGTCATTTATATGCAATTAAACATATTTTGAAGAGTAAAAACCATGGAATAAAGGCAAAGGCCCATGGCCAGAGGAGTTTTGGTATCGTTCCCCCCTCGATGAGGCTGGGGCCGCATCCCACTCAGCCTTTGGCTTTGTGGGATACTGCCCTAGCCTCACCTCGGGGGGAAAGATACCAAAATATTCTCTGGCCATGGGCCTTTGTCTATACCTGTATATACCCATCCCTGCAGTCAGCCCTGCAGTATCATCACCACCCTCCCTACACACCTGTAGCCTTCAGCCGGCTGTAAGAAGCACGTGGAAAGTTGTATTTGTACAGGGCGAAACCTTGTTGCTTCTTATTCCCGCCCCACATCGCTACCCGGCATGCACCTCCACCCCTGCAGCGTCGGGCAAACATGGCGGCGCCCACTGGGCCGCGCCATCTTGTTGACTCTGCGTGGTTCACTGCGCGTCAACATAATTACCAGCCGGGATAACCGCATTCCATCATTTCATTAGCGCCAAATCGGGCGTGCTGTGGAAACAAGAGCAATCAATAGGCACTCTGTGCACTTACGTAGGATGGAAACAAAAGGTGGCTGCATTTTTACAAGAGGCCTAATGCTTCGCATGCGCTTTCCACTCAGCCCGGCGGAGCTGACATTTTTGGTCACCTTAATTAACCATAAAAGGGCCGCGTAGTGCTTTAAGGTAGTATGTCCTTGGTTACCAAGCTGCATGAGTGCAGCCCTGGCGAGTAACTCACCAGGGCTGCATTCAGGGGTGGATACACTCTCAAATGGTTGGACTGATGCCTGAATACAAAACATGTGAGTAACTCACCCGGGCTGCATTCATGCATCATGGCGTCAAAGGGCATAGCAACTTAAGGTACAATGCTACCCTTAAAGGGTTATAACCATAAAAGCATTGTTGGTTTGCAGAGATGTGATTATTCCGTCTATTTCATCAATCACTTTGAAGGCCCGGGGGATTGCCTTACTCTACCCAAGCCTTCTCTGGTGGTGGGGGCTGGACCTGTGGCAGGTACTTTGTGGTAAAAAAGGGTGTTCCCTCCCGATGGTTATTGATTACAAATGGGCTGAGCCTACAATATATAGCTATGACATAACGTCCATTAGCACCAAAAACTATCTTTAATGTGTGTTTATGGACATTGATTTCCATCGCCAACACACTAGTAGCTAGTTAGCTGTGTCCAACTACATAGTGTAATAACTGTATAGATAAAACTGTTGCATGTATCGACATTAAACATGTGTTAGGATGGTTAGAAATGTTCTGTTTATTATCAGTGGAAAGGAAATGTACCTTGACAATCGTTGGATGAACTTAAATCAACGATGGTCAACAATGAACATTAAATCGACATAGTCAGAAAGTTGGATAGACTTAAAATAAAAGACTACCCAACAGTGTGAACATAGTTGATGCTGGTGTCAATGAATGTTACAGTCTTTGTCTAAAACAGCCACCTCTCCAGTAAAAGGTCCAAAGTATCTGTCCTCATCCACTGCGACTTTTACTGGAGTGGCAGCAGGAGGGGGGGCTTAAATGTCGGTGTGGGGTTATTGTAGGGATTCCCGAAAAGGCTTGCTAACAACCAGGTCCTGTTTAGCAACTTACAGTTCATCATAATATATAACTATGAATCGGCAGATAGATAACCCAAAATTACATTATACCTGGGCACGTCATCTAAGCATATGGCATTACCATAATTGTAATGATATTAACACTTGGTTATATGCAGGTACCATATTAACCAGACCTCACCTCATCTCTATGTGCCCACCTGACAAGTTAACAAGATGACCTCACACCATCAATCATTCATAAGTGCACATACTAGCCAGCTAGAGTCCGACCATTGTCTCAGGGGTGTTACTCTCTTGGGACCTTTAGCATTGCATCCAGTTACATGGGGTGTAACAATCATGTCTAATTGGTAGATGTCACATAACTGCTATATTATATTGGTATATACCACAAGGGGACCGCAAATATGATACACTTTAGCTTATGAATAATTAGCGGTTATTGACGTTGCATGCGTGGTATGTGAATTCATACGATATAAAACGTATATATTTGGATAAATTTATTGTAGATCATGGGTCTTCAGCGCAGAGAGGTCATTTACAGTTGGCTATTTCGATCATTTCTTTTGTGACTATTGTTCTCACCATTAACTTAATATTATCGTCGATTCCAACTATTACAGGATGACCATTATTTCGACAAGAATGAATTATGAATGCTTCCCCCTTTGATATTTAAGTACATTTGCTGCAAATACGCATGGAATCACAATGGGTGACACCCTGGGAGTATACACCTCTGTTGGCTCCTCAAACCACATGAGTATTATGATAACACCAACCTGCTAAGAGTACTCACCTATACCTAACCCTTTACCGGCTGCAAGCTGCTTTAATGCATTACGCAATTGGTCATCATTCTGCATAAATACAGCTCTGGCGAGTAACTCGCAAGAGCTGCATTCAAACATTGCGCAGACCCTGCAGGGGTTGATACACTCACGACAGGCCGGCATGATGCATTCATGAATAGACTCCCCATGGCTGCATTTATGCATCATGCCAACAAGATGACAAAGCACCAGGCACACCTCAAAGGGCTAACTAGGACCCCCAGGTGTGCCTGAGTAGCTCAAGATGGAGTGTGGGAGAGCTGCTCAGAGCTGCTCCCCAGGGTGCATGGAGCGGCTCGGGGGGCCTGGAGTGATACTGACCGTGTTTGCGGCCCCGCAGGCCGAGCACCATCAGCGCACACCCCGCCCACCCCACTGTGTGCGCACACATTAGGTATATTGAAATAAAACATGCTCGCCTTGGCCCAGGTCGATAAAATTCTAACGCCGCATGAATAAGGCATGGAGGAGGCTGGGCTAGTTCTATTTGACGACCACTGCGGCCTGGGACGCACTTAGGACCACATGCCCCAGAGAGGGTTGTGTGTGTGTGTGTAGGGGAAGTAAAGGACCGGTTACTCTGATTCATTTAGCCCTTTATTTCATGTAGGGACCACCAGAGATAAGATACGATATTCTACATAAATCTTATCATTATTTGTTTTATCTAGCCGTGAAAAGTTTGAACCGCATTTCCACCATATATCATATGATATTATGCGCCGTATTTCCACCCTTTTGATAATTAGCCAATCCTTAAGTTGGATGTATAGTACACCTATACATCTGGCTTTACATCATCAGCTCAGCCGATGGACCTTGACTGATCGATACGTGATTGACCTCTACACCACTGCTACACCTGTACCAATGTGGCTTATACATAAAAAAAGTCCCATTTTATTTGGCAATAGTGGCAATAACCTCAACCTTAATTGACAACCTCTGCAATTCGTCTCCCCCATCCCATGCAGCAGGTATAGGCCGCATTAATGCTACTTTTATTGGGCTTTTAGCACTAATCGATATCACACGGAAGTGACATCAATATTGTGATGGTGGTGGATGCTGACAAAGTGTGGTCCTGTTGACTACACTCAGAGTGTCCCCCTTTGTGTGTGGCTTATGCTACACTGAAAATCCATAGGTTGAAAGGGTTAGTCAGTACAGACTAACCTAGGTTGGTCATATGAGTGTTAGTCACAATGGCAAAGTTATATTCAAAAATGACCTAGGGGTCAGTCAGTAGTGGCTAACCTAGGTTCATCATTGGTGTGTTGTATTTGTTTACCACTAGTTGGTGCCACCTGTGATGACCACTCAGTGGCTTCCCCTGGAAATAAAAAGACGGGTTGGTCAGTCAGTAGTGACCAACCTGACAATAATAACTAATCTAGGTTGGTCGTATAGGGTACCAAAAAATGACTCACTAGGTTAGGCACTAGTGACTGAGAGATTGGTCGTATAGGGAGCCTAGGAATATCAGTGCACAGCTTCTGCTGGTGAGAGCATGGAGTGAATGTGCCCCTGGCAGCTGATATGTACAAAACAGCAACCTTTCATAGTAGTCATGCATCTATGTATGCAACTATACATGCTTATCAAATATTAACATTCTATTTGCAAAGGTTCAAGAGTGCTTTCATGGAACACCATGTATAATATGCCGATTGGGATAGTGGTACATGTAAATATGGTATAAATATGATTTGCCTTTGTCTTTATATACGATGTAATGCTTCATGAATAAAACAAGATAAATAGGCACCAACGAGTACATTATGGGATTCTGCACAAGAGTTGTCAATCTTAAGGCCTACTACCCTGATAGTTAACTCCTTTGCACTGAAAGGATCAGATATGGTATCAAAATATAGGACAGAGTTGCCTCCACCCCATCCAATCCTTCCCCATTACCGCCCACTAATACCATGATCCATCCAGACAATCGTCTTCAGACCCATTTAGTACTCAGCCTAGATGGTTGTTGCTCTGACCAGCGGACAGTGACCTGGCCTTTCTATGATGCGCCTCCATCTTTTAGATCCTCACGTCTTAACTATTTATGGCAGACATAATGTCATTGTCATGATGCCGCCCTGGCGTGTGTACCCTCTTGCTAGGGCATCATGATGGCCACTTTGATGATCCTGGGAGCTTGATACACTCACTTCCTAAGGGCTGGCATGATGCATGAAAGCATACAGCGTTGGAGAGCAGACTCACCGGAGCTGCATTCAAGCATCATACCAAGCAAGGGCATAACACAGTAAACACATTAAAGCGCTATGCGGCCCTTAGATGGTTAACCCTTTAAGGACGGAGGTCGTTAAAGGATGACATTTGTCGGCATGATGCACCAATTCAGCTCCGGTGAGTAACTCGCCAGTGCTGCATTGGTGCATCCTACGTTAGTGTCTCAACCCTGTAGGGTCGGCATAATGCATGAATGCAGCCCTGGTGAGTTACCCGCCAGAGCTACATTAAAGCATCATGATGACCAAGGCATGATGCATTATTGTATGATGCCGTCCTTGAAGGGTTAAGTCCATAAACCCTGAATCCTCCTCCTCCAGGGCGGGACAGAGACCAGACCAGGTGTGTACACCATGTGGTGAGGGCTCCATCAGCCGCACACCCCCTGGAGGACCACCTGGAGGGGTGTCTGTGTAGGGTCTTACTCTGACACACTTCCAGGGTCCATGGCCTCTCCTGGTTAATATCAACATCCAAACCACCAACAGGTTATAATGCACTGAGACAGGGCCAGCTCAGGAAGCAATCCTGTTCCCCATAGTCCTAAAATACATAGACAAATGCCAATGCCTATTGATACTGTCTCTGATGTATTTCACGAGTGGGGGCTGGGGCAGTATCCACAGGCTGAGTGAGATGCACCCCAGCCCCCACTTGTGAAATAAATCAAAGACGTTATAAATGTAGTTGTCATTTGTGTTTATTCTTTTGATTTAAAGCCATTTAATGAAGGAAGGCCATTTTGTTCTCACCCATTGAATACGGCCAGATTGTATTCAATGGCGGGGGGGGGGGGCATTGAATACGGAGCTTCCTATAGTTAAGCATAGTAAATCTTATATTTCAAAAAGATACAAAGGTATTCAGCTACTTTGAATGGCGAAAACACAGTTTTAATGCTATTCAGCATAATAGATAGTAAATAAAGCTAGTTAAAAGTGCCCTTTCGCTATGGATCCACGTGGAGTTACCGCATGTACTTGGTGTGTCTTTCATGCTTATGTTTTCATCCTGCACCATATTTGGTTTTCTGGGGCAGAAGTAGAATGCTACAACGGGGACAGCATGTATTGACGCAGCACGCCGCTCTACTGCTCTCACTGCTCCTGCAGTATTATAAAAAAAATACAAGGCTCAGAAAGGACACAGCCGCCAAAGCAAGCATGGATTTTCACTTTTAGCAAAACGAGTGCAAACTGCTCCCATTGATTTGAAATGCATCCTTGGTGTTGCTTCAGTGTGGAGCACCAGGGGTGTGGAGCATCACAGAGCTGCTCTGTTTTCTGGAGCAGCTCGGGGTGGATGTGAGCAGCTTAGTGCACTGGGCGTTACTGCCTGCTACCTGTAATACAAGCCACGTGTTGAACACGGCCACACCTATGTCACTTTGCCTTTTGCATTCCACCTCTTCAAAGGTGAAATAAAACTGAAAGTACCATAGATACCTTGCATTATATTCGACTGTACAAAATGCACTTTCATGAAGCCTGTGGAAACGTCTGTTTCTTTGGTGTTGGTCTCCTCAAAGATCGCTTAGAACTTCAGAAATTGATAGTTTAGCCACAGCAAAATACATTGATAGAAAGGTGTAGGTAGGGCTTGCGTACGAGTGTATACATTTTTGGAAAATATGCCCGAATGAAATGTAAAGACACGCAGGGAGATAAAGTTGGAGTGAAATGAAAGACTGTGAATGATATAGAAAACAATCCCTCAGAGGCATGGCAATCATCTACATCAAAGCTAAACTAATTACGCGTACACATTGATTATATAACTACATTATACCATAGGATAAATGTATGCTAAAATGCTGAATATATTACATTGTGTCTCTATGATAATATCACTATGATGAATATTGAACATGACTTTATAGCTTAGCTATGCTTTTAATCATTCATCTAAAACATGCTGTAATTTATTCAGAATCTGCCCACACCTGGCAGCCCCCCCCCCCCCCGCCCCACCCATGTAGGTGAATTCAGATTTAAATGAGCAATGCTCACATTATCACCACAGCCCGCATGACAATATCAACACATCATTGGGCAGCCCTCTAATGTGGGCTGGGAAGCAACGCATGTATACTGTGACTGTGATGCCATTGGGTAATGTTTTAACTGAGCTGCTCCCCTCAGCTGCTATGACACACATGCTGTGCATGATATGGCAGACATGCTATGGTGGGGCTGTGACTTACATCTCAGCCCCTTCATCCCTACCCCACTCCCCCACCACCTGCGACACGCGTCTATAGTCACCTGATCCATGCTACTAATGTGGGCCCCACCCCCTCCAGCAGCCAGCAACAACCCACCCCTTCCTCCAGCACCCCCCCCCCACCCCCACCCACACCCCAACCTACCTGCACGCCCGCTATTGACACGACAAACATTGTACACATCGTGCGCACGGCACGGTGCGACATGCGACCGCGACACTGGCGACAAGGGAGTGTCGATCGGTGTGGTGATCGTACCCTTTGTAGTCATTGCCTTTTACATCTGCCTCCCTTGCCCCCTCACCTCCTGGCACAGCAAACCTGCTCCATTGAAAGCCCCCACTATTCAAGCCATGGCGTGCAACTGCTAAGGGTAGCAACATTGCTAACTGTATGTGTGGTAATTGCAGTTAGCAGTCAACAGTCCCACTGCTGCTGTATCAAAACACGTGTAAATGTATCAACCTATGCTATCTCTAGTAACTAGAGAAACATTCTGGATAGAGGCATCCAATTGTTGTTTCATCAATGAATCCGCTTGAAAGGCTTGTTTAGCTATGCTTGCTATGTGGTTGATACAGTTAACAGTATTGATACAATTAACAATTGGGTGGTTGAGTTTTTAGTGTGGTTACTACAGTTAGCAGCATTGATACACTCAGGCCAACCCCACCCCTGCGTGTCAATTCAAAAGTTATTCTTTCAAATATGTATGTATCATGCCATCTTTAGAACATACCACAACATTCTTTTTTTTCAATCTAAGCTAAGCAAAGGGGCAAATTTCTTGCCTAGGTAAGGTCCAGTAAATACTATTTTAATGACATGGCAATGTTATTATGACATTTCCAATGCTTTCACATGACATTTACTAGACTTTAACTGATGGGAAGTATCACTTTAAGCCAACTGATGTCTGCATAAATATCAATACTAATGCAGTGATACACCAATCCCTCACGCATAATTTGTCTTTACCTTTGGGAGAGGAAAAAGACAAAGGTCCACGCGTTTTGGTCTGTAGCCTATAGGTTGTTTCACGAGTTGAACATATTTTTAACATGGGTAATGTTAAGATTGTTACACCTTGAATAACAAACCATATTTATAATCTCCATATAAATTAGGTAGTGCCACCTCACCTGCACAATCCGACACCCACCCGCCTAATGTCCCCAAAGATACCCATCTCTGTCTTCCTCTATTCCACTATGGACCCCAGACGGGCTTTTAGTCTACCTTTGAAGCTCTCTCCGCCTGACTAACCGTCACATCAGACCCCCCCCCCCCCCCCCCACACACACACCCTGCCGTCCCCATCACCACCACCCTCATTCCACATTAACGCGCTGTTCGCCGACAGGGGACCTTTGTGCACGCAGTTTTTTGAGGAGGTTGTTTTATGGTCTGCGTACAGGTAGGGGAGGTGTGTTGGAGGATGTTAGGATGGAGGAGGAAGGGGGGGGGGGGGAGGTGGTGGTTGTTGCATTGTTTAAATCTTTATGAATAGTACGATGCATGTAACTCACCGATTGTTCATTATGTGGATCATGGCAATTATCCATGAGTGTATCGACACCGTAAGGTTGGTATGATACATAAATGCAGCATCGGCGAAATATGCGACGATGATGTGTTCATGCTTCAGGATGACAGTGGGGAGTATTTTTTTTCCAAACACTATGCTGCCCTTAAAGGGTTAAGTAGTGGGTGTATCTGGTTCACCGTACACCTGTATTCAGACAAAGACAATAGGCACATTCCCTGCACAGATAATGCACAACATACATGTGTGTGACGGTATGCAGCAAGGAAAAGCCCAAGGTCGATGTGGTGGGAAATACCATCTGTGGGCAAAATGGCAGGAAAAAGACAATACACGAGTTATTAATAGATATATGACATAGTCAGACTGATAGAAAATACTATTTACCTGTCAGGATTATGTCAAAATCATTGAACCACTAGTTTTATGTTCACTAAGTACTACGTTTCATAAAACTTTGCAATTATGTAATAAATAGATACATATGATAGGGCGAACAGTTTAAATCTTTGAAAATCAGAGTGGAGGGCAGATTGGAGGCCCTCCTGGCTCGTGTCCAAAGCCAGGTATACAAGCCCCCTCCCTAATATTCCGTCAATCAGGTAATGTATTAGACTCTATGTAACTCAGTACACGGCACTCCAGTATCTGTTTACATAGAGTACTATAGTATTCCTGACACCAAACATGCAAATGTTAAATATAGGCCTATAGTAACATAACATACCTCCACCACCTCCTCCTCTCGTACTCTGAACCTACACAGAGAAAAGAAACAGCGTTAAAAGAGAGCTCAGGTTGCCTCCAGAATGACTCTCCTCTCTAGGGGAGCCAAGGTTGCCCAAGGGAGCCTAGGTGACTCTCTGGCTGATCCAAGGGAGTCACTTGGGGGAGTCAGATAACCCAGAGAGCTATATGACTCCCCCAAGTGACTCCCTAAACCTGGACTCCCTTTTGACGCTTTTTCTTTTCTCTGTGTAAGCTTTAATACCATTGGGAATGTGCATGTCACTGCCGAGGTCCCAAACCGTGTTTAAAATAACTGTGGTCATTGTGATTTATATCGTCGCAACATTTATGACTAAACCTTCCTGTTTAGAGGTTAATTGCTTGGTATTGTCACCATCAGACTATAATTGTCCCATGAATATTGCTGCAGTGCCAATGGATGATACATCCTAGCCTTTAGACATACATGTATAATGAATAGGACAGCACTTTAGGTTACATTAATACTAACTTTAGATTAAAGAAAATAATGTTTGCCCGAAACTAAAACCAAAGAAAACTCACACCTATTTATATACCATTTTAGAAAATATGAAATAGAATCACTAAATGGAAAACCAGAATTTCAATCACATTTTACTGCTTTATCTGTGATGTACATTGTCTATAGCATTGGTCTCTGTGAAGACCAGACTGGAGAGTGCCAGTGTTATTATTTACCACGGAGCCCAGTGTTACTGTCCCCCCACTCAGGTTCCTTCCCTATGTAACCACTGACCCAAGTGGCCCACACTTACGTAACAAAGCAGGCCTCTCCGATATCGGTGACGTCTGGCGGGGACTGGCCTGTTTGCCTTATCATTAATGCCTCGTGTAGGCCAAATATTTGACGGCCAATTATGGCACGGACCGCACCCTATCAGTACACCCAGCTGCCTCCTCCAGGGTCTCAACCCTCCCCCAACCTCTCCATGGCACTGCACCTAAGGCCAAATAAAAAAAAAGTTTTGTTTCAGGTAACATGGGGAGAAACTCTAGGGTCGGTAGGTCGGATTTTTTTTTTTTTTTACTTAAATAACAACACCTCCTCTAGATACCCTAAAATTGGCTAAAACATCTAAAAATGGGAATATTTTTTTCAAAAATGTTGTTAACCTAAATTAGACCCCAAAAAAGTCTAAAAGTATAAAGATTTCTTCAAAATTGCATAAAAAAACGTAGAGCCCTCTTTAGATAGGGTCAGTCGGTTGACCTGAAACAAACCTTTTTTTTGGCCTAATACCTTAAGGGCGGCTAAGTGCTATGTAATGGGCTGTACCCATGCATTGTTGCCCTGATTAAGGAATACAGCCCTCACGACTCTCAGTACTCATCAGGGCTGCATTCATGCATCATGCCGATCCTTTGGGAGTGCATCAATTCACATGTGGTCCCGATAATGCCTTCATGTCAGCACAGACAGGGTGGGTATATATATATAGCAAGACTGCAATTGTGCAATATGGCAATAAAGAGCACATTGAATGTACAGTATTGCCCCCTTCCCTCCACACCTGTTATTTCTTATTGGTGTCCCTGCTTTTCTGCAAGTATTTGCGTTATGAGGGTATATTATCTGTTATACAGCTACCTTTCCCATCCTTTATTGTCTTTGTTTTTGATACAATAATTACTACTCTTAGATAATTGAAATCTCTCCCCCCCCCCCCCGAATTGGAAACACGGATATGTGGCGTCACATCTGTCATCATCACGACAGTGGATTTCTCTAATTTCACAGGGTGAAACAAAAAGAATGCAAACCCCAACGTTTAAAATATATACAACCCAAGTCCGACTCACGAAGAACGATGAAAACGACAATTGACTATTGGGCATTTTTCCCCAGTGAAGTGTTGAAACACCTGCATATTCTCTCTGTGTGTCCGTATCCAGTGCATGCGAAAGTGGAGAAACTTTATATAGACTTCATGTGTAAGTGTCATGCATAATCAAGGAGAAACTGATGGGTCCATTCTTTTGACCTTCTAGTTATTACCGTATGGAAAGGTTGGGAGGGAGCTGGGCTGGGCCCGGTACAAAAAATAAAGTGAGCCAAACACTTCTACCTTCCTATATAAAGGAAGTTATTGTATATATATATATATATACATATATATATATATATATATATATATATATATATATATATATATATATATATATATATATATATATATATATGTATACCGTACAAAGGCCGATTGTGAAAACTGGTTAGAGTGCCCCCCCCCCCCCCCCACACACCCCAAGTGGACACGCCCCCCCCCCCCCCCCCCCCACCTCTGCACAATAACTGTTTCCTTCCTGTGCCCTTCATAGTACTCTGGCCACTGTGCCGCGGCACCCCACCTAGTCTGCCTCTGTTCCTTTAACAATAACACGGAGGGAACAGAGAAAGGTTGCATTGTGCGAGCAGCTCATATTGAGAAGTGAGCACTTATTGTTGCCATGGGAGCAGCTCCATCAATCATGGTAAAGAGCAGCTCTCGCCGACAGTTCCCCTCTTGAGGCCCATGTGGGTGATGACTGATGCTGCTACTTAAAGTTCTCATTTTGAATTGATAGGAATTCATATCGTATCAGGAATCCTTAGATGGGGAGTGATATTCCCCAGTAATCTACACTATGGATATTTTATGACATGAATGATTAAGTTCTGTGGACACAATGGGAATGGATTAGCGTGAGATGTATTGAAATAGAGGAATGGTATGAATGAAAGAGTGGTCCCGTTTTAAACAGATGGGAGCCCTCCTCATGATTCAGAATTATTCTCAGATAAAATTTGATATGGTAGAAATGATTAAGAATAGAAAAGTAGGTTCATGAATCACGAGGAGCGGTCAAACCACTCCGCACCTATCATTGCTAAGATCCATAAGGAGTAGCAAAGCTATTCAACTATGACTGGTATCTTCGGGAGTGATAGTTAGCCTATAAATTCATCAACAGGTGATTGTGAAATCTAACGCAGATCCAATGAAAGGAGATACGCTCCCCTCTGTACAGTGGGTGACAGTTTTAATGCTAAGGTGCATTTTCCATTAGCCGATTTGGAGGTGTTGCCGGCCGATAGATCGTTCAATTAGCAAGTAATCGGCAGATATACCCATAACAAACCACTGGTAAGTACACTCTGTGCAGTGTGGTTGTTTCGGCCGATTACCTTCCGATTGGACGCTCTATCGGCTGATAGCACCTCCAAATCGGCTAATGGAAAATGGGTGTAAGACTCATGGTGATTTCCCTGCAGAATAACAAGTTCCAGAACTTCTCTTGAAAAGAAATCAATATGAAGTATAAATTAGCCATTAAGGAAGTCAGTTATGTTGGTCATGACTCGGCACAGCTTTACCTCCAGGGGCCTCACCACGTGATGAGAATAATGACGTCACAAGCACATTGTGTGTGTGTGTGGGGGGGGGGGGTCCTCAACATGGCTGATAGTGGATGGGGCTGGGAGGAGGCCTACTAACACCTCACGTGCGTTATCACATATGACACTCACGTTCACCGCGAGATTAGGTGAGAGTGTGGCCGCCGGGCGGACGACCTGAGACGTCGGATTGTCGGGGATGTTCGGTGGAGCGTTCGGTAAAGCTCGGTAAAGTCCGGAGATAGGTGAGTGAGGGCCATCGTAGGCTTACCCCCCAAGCCCCCGGCTGGAGATTCCTACAGACCCCCTGCGTTCTGCGCATGCGCCAACACTTCCAGCGAGAACTGACGAGAATGTGTGAGGGCGCATGCGCGTTGGCCCACTAATCACTTCCTGTCGCGCAGGCGCGGCGACATCTCACCTCCACGTCCGCCCCCTTTAATTGATTTCTCCGGGAGAGAAATAAAAAAGTGATTTCCACCAGGTCGGGTGTCTAGAGGTGGGGAAGTGTGATGGGGGCGAACATTGGCGGCCGGGACATTTTCCTTTCATTTAGGAGGTTGTGAGTCACGGTATTTGCATAAAAAGGGAGGTGTTTGTCTACAAGGACAGATTGACACGTTAGGGTGGCGTTAAGTGGGGGGAAGCCTAATAATCAGCCGTATTGGATACATCCAAACCCCCCACACCTCCCCGAGATAAGGCGGGAGTAGTAATGAAAGGGCCCTGTGCTGACTGTGAGTAGTATAGGGAAAGGGGAGTGAGGGTTGCTAAAGGATGTATTTGAAGAGTGTTGATGTCGCTACTAGTTTTATGCAGTATCATATGGAAAGAGAAAATTGTAATCAGAGGGTGAGAAAGTAGTCAGTAGTAGTAATGGGAAATATGAAATATCCCTATAGGACACGTATATATATTCTACTATCAAATGTCACGCATATGACATTCAGGCTGTTGTAAGTAGTATACGGAAAGGGACAGTATAGACGGGGCATTAAAGATGGTGTGTCAGCTAAATGTTTGCAGATTTCTTGATCTTAATATATTCCTATTGTATATCCTATACCATACGTCTTCCCTTACTTTTAAAATTATTGAAAGTGTCTTAGTCTATAAGATGAGCACATAAAGTGCAATATTACTTTAGGTAGACACTAAAACTCCCTATGTGTTATACTGCATGGCATACTTAGTACCCAGTATGCTCAAATAGGGGAGACACTGGGAAGTCTATTATAGCTTATATACCATCTTTGAGGGGAACGTTTGTCTAAAGCCCATTTTTCATTAGCTAGTTTTGAAATGGTATCAGCTGGTAGATCGTCCTTTCCGCACACTACACAGAGCATACTACCAGTGGTTTGTTGTATGTCTACCGGCCGATAGCACGTCCAAACCGGGTAATAGACGATGGGTCTTACTTGTGTAAGTAGTATCCAGAAAGGGACATTGTAGACGGTACATTATGGAACACGTCCATCTTATTTGTAATATGTAAGAAGTATACAGAAAGGGACATTGAGGATGGGACATTATATGGATAACGTCCATATTATCTATGTAAGTAGTATCCCAGTGGGCACAAAACATTGAATCAACATTGATAACTGGCTGCAACGTTGATTCAATATTGATTCATAGTTGATTCAACGTTGAACTGAATGTTGTGCCCATTGGGATACAGAAAGGGACATTGAGGATGGGACATTATATGGATAACGTCAATCTTATTTATGTAAGTAGTACACAGAAAGGGACTTTGAAGACGGGATATAATGTAGAACTTTTTGAACCCTAAATGGTAAGTAAGTAGTATATGGAAACGGGAAATTATAGCAGGGGCATGACAAGGGAACCTTCAATAAGGTTTTTGTGAAAATTGGAGAGAAGATCGTGTGGCCTACTGAAGCCTTAAACTTTCTCGTCAGCTGTGTTTTATATCATCCTCATCACAGCTAGTCGGTACCACGATCAAATTTACTAAGCACGTAAGATAAAATTCTATCAAAGATGTGTATGAATATTTTAAAATCCATTACTTGAATTTAACAAAGACTACACATAGAAAAATACAAAGAAATCTTCTGAAATATGTTCCCTAGAAATGCTGAATGGAGACGGTCAGAACAAATCCTCATGTAAATATCCAGAGCTTGTGATGCTGAGGAGGGAGGTTTGCTATATGCACCTATATATCATGACAGTCTATACCTTCCAGCTGTAGCCAGTGGTAGCAGTAGTACCAGATGTGGGTTAAGTCCACAACCATATATAGACACAATAACCCAGTGTATGTTGGTGTCAGATGGCAACATGACCAAGTGTAGCCCAGCACCAAGGAAGTCCACACTTTGTGCACAATACTACTTCCCTCCCCAAACCCCCCTCTCTCCCCCCGCCACCACCCCAACCTGTTCCTCCCACCACCACCCTCACCCCTCCCAACTCACCCTCTGTACACGTGATCTATCGACCGTCACGCCGCCAAACGGAACGCGCGCGCATCGTCGGGACCGGAAGTTGGCGTCAATTTCCGGTTTAGCATGGGCGGCCGTCAAAGGTGCAATGGCGGGCATCGATCGCGAGGTGTGAGGGTGGGTGGGATGGTGGGGCTGCATTCTGTCTTTTTTTCCTTCTATGAGAGATGTTGTGACCGTGCTAGGGGCTGGGAGTGGGGTGGTGGTGGCGGCCAGAACAGCCAATAATGTGTACCACTTCATGCATTGGTGGAGTCATATTGCACGGCGCCAGAACCTGGGACGGCAGGGTGATGGTGCCCATATTGCACGGGGCGCCATCCCGGCAATTTGAACTGCTCAAAGATAACAGATATCCATGGCTGATATAATTCAATTCACCTATAAGTAATTTTAATAACAAATAATGAAAGATGAAAACCTAGGGTATAAAGTGATGGTATGTATATCATATAGAACTATTTCATTATTCATCTTTAGTAACAGGAATAACATATTCTTTTTCTTTTAATTCTGATGCAGAGATTATTTTTCTAGTGTGTGTATTTAAACATAAGAATTTTATTTCCCTATGGCTATGGAAACTTGAATATATCTAGGAAAGTGAAATCTCCTCTGATAGGGTAGATGGCACTCCACACGGCATCAGATCATACAACATCACCCAGCCTATACCCAGTAGTACCCAGATACACGTGCAGATGTATTTACATTATACACAGGATGTGACAACGAGAAGCAGACCACGTATCGACCTTTATGTACACAACCTTTTCTGAAAATACACACCACCCCCGCAGCACGAGTTGGGTTTACACCAGACTCCCGCCATCCATTACCAGCACCGCACGTGCTGACCTGGGTAAACATGTCTGGGGTATGTTTCATAACTTTGAGAAAAGACAAAGTATGCCCTTACTAGGGAGTTATTATAGCTTTTTGTTGAAAACCTCACTTAGTAGAACACACACTAATATAGCACAAATTGGACTGAAATCTCATACATTGTATAATAGACAAATAAAACTAAAAAGAACTTTCTATACATTCTTTCTAGGTAATGAAACTAGCCCCAGTGCCGTCGTGGTTTTGTTTAGTGTTAACAAGGTTGTGTAAAACGAGGGATGCATTTAATGTTATAATAGGAACGTTTCAAAGTCAGATATGGGCGCTGGGTCGGGGTGGGTGCCTATCTTCAATTATTCATATAAACATGGCTAACCACTCCGTAGTATATCAACCCCATATGGTTAGCATGATGCATGAATGCAGCACTGGCTAGTATAGTCACCATTACAAGGCTACATTCATGCACCATGCAGAGTAGAGGCATAGCAGATTCAAGCACTGTGCTGCCCATAAATGGCAATACCGATATCTGCCACTCTTTAGGCCTTTAGCATTAATATAGCTGCCAATCGTGTTCAACTTAGGTACATCAGTTGTGTAATACTATGGCAGATGGACTATACATAAGTAATGTCATGCATGTAGGCCATATAGGTGTACTGTTGTGGGGTCAGGTCTTGTTATGTAGTTAGGGAGTCGTTCGTTCCTATTACTTGTGTAAAGGACATGACTTCGTTCTCTTAATATTGGTAATGTTTGATTAAGAACAAGGTCCACACAGTTCGGATCAAGTGTACAGGTGGCAAAAAGGTGAACCTAACAGGCAAAACTAAGCAACGAAGGAACTCCCTATAGAGTTCGGAGTGGGTCAGTAAGCTTCTAGCTGATAATTCGCATGGGTCTTCTAGAGGCAAATATCCAGAAGCGACCTCTATTCGTACCCCAAGCCCGGAGCAGGTGCTGCCACCTGCCGTTGGGCTGAAAGGGTTCGGACCGAGCTCGCAACACAGCGTCCAACAGAACCCGTCATATAATTAACCCAATACCGAGCCCCTACACTTGCACTAAGACCTATATAGATAGGGTTGTAGAATGATTACAGCAATAATTAAGATAGTTAGGGAAAAAATCTTCATACGGCTGTTTGTTGGTAATACAGGCAATAGCCTTCATCAGACAGGATAAATAAACAATTTAAAAAAAAATAGAACACATTTAATAACTCTACAAAGTGGTTCATTCATTAGTCTATCCTATATCTAAGTACGTAACTAGTTGGCCTTATATTGCGATACAGCACTATACATTGCCATATTTGGGCACTGACTGCTCTACTGTCTGTCCAACTCCTAGATTCCCTAAAACTGCATTACTTGCTGATAGCAATCCTACACAACGCACTCCGTGTTCAGCTGAACACGACTAACCCTTTAAGGGCAGCATGGTGAACTGATGCACTATATGGCCTTTTGACACTTTATGATGCGTGAATGCTCTACGGGTGATTAACTCGCCTGTTCTGCTGTCAATCACTCTATGGCCAGCATGATGCACCAGTAAAGCGTCATGGAGTTCAACTCAATTCAATTCAATTTGCAAGGTTTTTATTCTGCAATCACAAAAAATATAAAAGTACATACACTTATATTTGTTTCAATCGAATTACAGAGAAGGTTGATACATACAATGAATGATCAATTACATTTGCATTTTTGGCTACAGCACCTCCATTTCATTATTACTGCATGAGAACTTACAAAAAGTTAGTTATGGTGATATAACTTGGGGTCGGTGGGAAGTTACTCACCAGCACTGCATTGGTGCATCATTACAAATGAGCGCCACTCCTAAATGCATCATTACATCGCTAAAGGGTTAGTTAAGGCAGTACCACTTAGTGCGTGCATCGCATACAGACCTGCCTATACAACAGGCTATGTGCTCCCCAACACGCCGGCCCATTGTACAATTAGACCTCCATTTGCACATTGTGCCGTATGCACCATCGGCCTGATGGTGAAGTCCTGTTCGGCTTAAGCCCTTAAGGGCCTCATAGTGCTTTAATGTGCTATGTCCTTTGTCGTCATGAATGCATGCATGCAGCCCTGGCGAGTCCACTCGCGAGGGCTGCATGCATGCATTATGCAGACCCGTTGGGAGTGTATCAACCCGTTCTAGGTTTGGCATAATCTATGAATGCAGCCCTCGGGAGCTACTCAGCAGGGCTGCATTCATGCATCATCGGCAATAAAGGGCATAATGGATTAAGACACTATGTGTCCCTTAAAGGGCTATAAAGCCCCCTACGGCTCAGCGAAGCCGCTGACTCCGCACTGCTATTAGAGAGGCCGCTGCAATTTTAATCAAGCCAAGAAGGCGGAAAGCTTTCCGCAGGGAGCTACTAGGTAGGGCCCCAGGGCTGCTTTGACTTTGGAGGGGGGCTTTTAGCAGATGGAGACAGCTAACTAATTAATACTGCGCCCCGCACTTGTTGATTGCAACTGCAGCTCCTTTTGCCCTGGAGTCATTGTATGGTATACATATAACCGTATCCATCAGTAGGGCTGGGGATTGAACACTGCAGCGTTCAATGGGTGGGGTGGTGGTGGTAGAAGGTGTGTTGGTTGGTTAGTGGTTGGGTCTTTTTTCGCGTCCGTTATTAGTTCCTGGATGTATGTCTATACACAGCTTTCGGTGGGGGGCTGCTACGTTCACAAAGAAACGCGGGGCGCTTCTCGTTACTGATCACATCAGGCCGGGCTGAAGACCCCAAGGTGTGGTAGGGTAGCTAATTAATCCACTGAATGCCTCCTGATTTGCAATACTCCACGCAGGTCTTCTTCTTTCCACCATATTCCTCTTTTTTCATCCCCCGCGGAACCTGATAGTAGAGATAGCGGAAGACACCCGGTTGTTGATCTGAATCAGACCCATCGATGTTATCTCCTTCAGGAAAAAAAGAGCAATTAAAAAAAGCGATTGTTATGAGGAAAAATTACTCAATCGTTAGAGGTAATTAAATCGAAGTAGATATCGATTTTTATAGCTGCTAATGGAGGGTAATGCAATTGCAGGCCATGCTGGGCCTACTGAGCCGTTATGATGATTATCGCTGGTGCGCTCTATCTAGGCTTTTGGCAACATGCAGTCAGACGCTCTTTGGGTGCTTATGAATATTGCAGACCCTATAGAGTGCATGCTTACAAGGGCTAGGGATGTGTATAAGGCACGCAAATATAAACAAGAGATAAAGCCATACTATACAATAGTGGTGGAGGAATAGCAGAATAGGTTGGTTTCCCTATATTTTTATACCATTGAGTGGTGCTAAGCCATGTTATATCGGAAGAATTGGCATTATTTTGGCACCTCTTCAGGGACATGGCACAGCATGAAAAAACATGGTGTCTTTTCATTATCCCTGGGGCTGGGTTTCAGTTTTCCCCAGTATGGGAGATTTGGTAAAATTGTAAAAACATGGACTTTTTTCTCTCTGATAAGACGGTGTGGAGGAGACAGGAACACTGTGAAAGTACCCTGGGATGGAAACACTCCACCACCCCCCCCCCTCCCCATCCCCAGCCTCCAGCAGACAAACTTGAGTTGAGCAATCCCTACCCTACACCAACGCACCACACACAAACACACTAATCCCTGACAGGCTTATCTCAATCCTCCCAACGCCCCCTGGCAAACACAGAAATCTGATGCGCTTTCAATTTAATGTCAATACGCGTTTTGTGTTGTGTGCCAAATGGGCAGGGAATTACAGCTATCCTCTGAAAACACCCACACCTCCCGTACACAACACCCCCAGGCTCTCTCTCTGTATGCCTCTCCTCCAGGGCTTCCCATCTCCCTCTCCTGGTTTGGTGATACCTCATTATAGATTAATTACCATGCGTCTGTGTTGTTAATGCGGTTGATATTGCTATATCGCTATATATATATATAGAGAGAGAGAGGGCAGATCCGTGAGACTGACCAGTGTGAATGTTAGACAGAGACCCCAGGAATCAATGCTGTTAGATTCTTAACGTTTAACCTTAACAGGGATGCATAGTGCCAGGCTTACATTCATACTATAGGGAGTGTATCAACCCAGTAGGGTTGGCATGATGCTTCAATGCAGCCATTGCGAGTTAATCGCCTGAGCTGCATTCATAATGCATTAATGCATCATGCGGTCCTTATAGATGGATAAAAAGTAGCTCATCATAATTATTCATATCTGCCTCCTTTCTGTTGTTTCCCGTACAGTCAGCATACATAAAGAATATCCAACGATCGCTGAGTAAAATTATCTCTGAAGTATTAATGGGGAAATGCATACTGCTATATTATATGCCTATGTTATACTTTGATTTTAATGATAGAGTACTACATACTAACACCCTGACCTCTTTTTGTCAGCAGTAACCTAAAAAACGTGTATGCGGAAAAGTGCACTATTCAGTATTGATATACAGACAACTTGGCTCAATGTATAAAATGTGCTATTGTCAGGGGTGCTATTGTTTCCACAAATGATTAACCCAAATCCATGCCTCCACCCAGTCTACTCTACACTGTGGTATCAGTGTCTTGTACACCAGTGGTGTCTGATAGCTAGTTACAATAGCTAGGTACAATCCCCAGCTGTCCCCCATTTCTTCTCTCCCCAGAGTCTCACCACTTCACAAAGATTGGTTATTGTGAGATGGGAGGAGACTTCACCAGATGCACCTGTTCCAAACCACAATACATCAACCCTTTAAAGGCAGCATAGTGCTTTAATGCCCTACGCCCTTTACTGTAATGATGCATTCCAGCAGCGCTGGTGAGTCTACTCACCAGGGCTGCATTCATGCATTATTTCGCCCCCTTCGAGAGAATATCAACCCCATAGGGTCGGCATGATGCATGAATGCAGCTCTGGCGAGTTACTCGCCAGGGCTGCATTCACATGCATCATGACGACAAAGGACATAATGTATTAAAGCACTACTCAGACCACAATACATCAACGCGGGGAGGCAGCTGGTATTGTTGCTGGCAATCAGCATCATTTACACACAAAAAGATTCTGCATTCTGATGTAGCATAATTTTATAGGAAGCGGCTAGCATTCCTTTTCTTCCTCAATAGATGAGGTTTTATTCCCACTGTGGTCATCAGAATGCGTTTTCCTGTCCCATCTAACGATATCAGAAGTTGATAATTAGCGGGGCCCAGTTTACTATAGATAGCAGGTGCTTGGGGCTCAACTGACCTAAGATAATAGATAATAAGGTAATATAGCACAGGTCAAATCTAACCATGTATGGCTTGATAATTCTAAAGTAAAGGGGATGAAACATAGATAAAATAATTAGTAGATTTTCATAACAGCCAAGGTGGCTCTCTTGCTGACTGAAGGGAGTCCCATGTGTGAGTCTTATGACCCAGAGAGCTATATGACTCCCCAGGTGACTCCCTTAGGTCAGTCAGGGAGTCACCTAGGCTCTCTTATTCGACCTGGACTCCCCTAGAGAGGAGAGTCATTCTGGAGGCAACCTGGGCTCCCTTTTGACGCTGTTACGTCTCTCTGTAAACACTATTGCAGTGGCCTAGGTAATGCCCACGGCTCGCCCAAGCTCGCACTAAGGCCAAATTTAAAAAAAGGTGTGTTTCAAGTTACCCGACCCTACCTAGTATAACAGGGCCGACCCTACAATTTTATGCAATTTTGAAAAAATATTTATATTCTAGGTCATTTTGGGGCTATTTAGGGGACGATTTGATAGTTTACGAGTCGAGGCGGTCGTCCCCGAGTCGGCATTGAAGTTTGTGAGTCGATTTCTGAGTACATTTCAGGCCAAAGAAAAAAAAATTGAAAAAGAAAAAAAAAATCCAACCTACCCACCCTAGATTTTCAGACCATGTAACCTGAAACACACCTTTTTTTTATCCTAATTTACTGGATCGCTACCAGTGTGTGGGTGTGGGTGGGTCGGGGAGAGGCGGGAGGAGGGGGGAGGGGGGGGCTGTTTCCCACCCCCACAGGTGTCTTGGACGGCCGAGTGTGTTCCGACACCTTCCCGTCACCCTTTGCCTTCCGGCGCCTTCGGCTCCACCCTCTTCCTTTGACCTACTTCACCGACCACGTGACTGAGAGGGTCAATAGGTCAGTGGCTGTGTAGTTCCGGCGTCGTACTAGACCATTAGGGATCCACAATGCACTGCCATCAAGAGGAAGTCGCCCAGGGGTGGAGTAGGTATTGTGGTCGGGGTATTAGAAGCCACATGGGACCCCTATGATCAATGCAATACCACAGTGCATGATCTTTATTGCAGCCTTGGTAATCTTTTTTTATTTATTTTTTTCGTGATTAGCAGATCTATACACTTGATATCATACTGTTTTATTGTGTTCTGATAGTAAGGGATTTTGAAGCATGAAATCGGAAATCAAGACTATGATTAGAAGTGGTTTGTGGTTCAGAATCAGTTAGTTCAGACGTATCAGTAGGTGAGAGAAACCAATCTTAAAAATCTAAAAAAGTAGTTTTTTGTGTAAGGGGATAAAAAAAAGTATGGCTGTTGTTATATACTCCCCATGCAGTTCGTGGGGTTGTTTGAATGTTAACCTTTGCCTTTTCCTTGCTAGCCTGTCATAGACGGCACCTGGTCATAGACGGCACCCGGTCATAGACGTAAACATTGGCCCAAGTTTGTGAGACACAGTCTGATGGTAGTGGACAATAGGAGGTTGGCCGAACCTCGGTGGCGGGGAGAATTGTATAGGTAGACAGTTCACAATAGTGCACTCAGTTAGCAGACAAGCCCATAAAATATGCCAAGCAAGGCAGGCAGCCATAGGAACTAGGCTAGGATCGGACAGCCACGTTTTATAACCTGAGAAGTGAAATGGTAGGAGTGTGTGTCTGCGTGTAGAGGGGTGAGGTGGTGTGGGGGGGGGGGGGGAGGCTGGAGGTGTGTGTGTGGGGGGGGGGGGGGGTGCTGCTGCATGTCTCGGCCTCCTGTGTCTTGTCACCCACACCTGGGCTGGGATCACCAAGTCAGCCCCGGAATCGATCCTGGACGCCAGGTATTGTTGGGGCTAACCCTTTAAGGGTAGCACACTGCTTTAATGCATTATGCCCTATAACATCCCCAATACTGCCCTGAGAAGTATATTCCTGCACCATGCCGACCCTCTTTGGGGGTGTACATGAACCTGGTAGGCTCCGCATGATGCCTGAGTGCAGCAAGGATTAAGACTTATCGCCAGGACTATTTCAGTGCAGCATGATTACAATCGTGTGTGATAGCACTATGCTGCTCTTAAGTGGTCAGCTAAAGGTGGGGACTGCTGCCGCTGTCGTGATGCTGGTGCGGATTGGTGGGGGTGGGGGGGGGGGGTGGCTTCTCTTGGTGAGGTTGCCTCTGTTGGTGGCGTGGTATCCAGTTGTGGACTATGCATGTTTAATGTTTACTTATATTTGGAAGCCTGAGACTACCCCGACACCTTTATAGCCATGGAAGGCCGTGTGACAAAATAAACAGAGATACCCCTACACACCCAGATCACATATCATACAGTTACATCCAGGGACATAATGGTTCTGATGAATACCCATTATATCAATCCTTTACTTATCACTGACAGTAGACGATGATATTACTTATATAATAATGGTGTAGAATACCACTTTTATTATAAGACCCATGACCTTCCTTTGTTGCCTACAGAAACACAAGAAGATATCACGTTGGCTGACACTGTTTATCATAGTGTTGCATGATCAACCTTACATAATTATCAATTAGAAGATAGACTCACAACATTAATCATTACCAGCACGTGCATATGAGCATGACTTGTACATAGATGTTAATTAAAAGGATTGTCTTCTATAATGACCGTATATATACGGTCATTATAGAGGACAATCCTTATATATAAGCATAAACGGGGACTTATTTTTAGATTCTTTGATGTTTGATGCTGACTTCAGCAGAATCATTTCTCTGTGTGATTGGTCTAAGATTATGTATAGCTGGTTATGACGTACATGATGGCACATAAATAGAGGTTTTTCTTTAATACTGTTGGAGGTGTATTGTAGGTGAAATGACACATTCAATTTTAACTTGCATGAGTCTAAATGGATGTTCGGTAACGTTGTACCGCAATGGGAAACGTATAAGGCAATTCAATGCAATTACTTCTCCACTCAAGGCACGCAATACCTACATGACCATGTGAAATTGATTTGGGTCCATCACGTGTTACTTTTGCCAATTACAGGATAGAACATTATATAAAAAAAGGGTTTAATCATCAAATTAATGTCTTGAAACTGAATTAGAGATAGCAGTAGTGGTGACATACACTTGTATCTGATGCGGTGGGCAAGTCCGGGCGGGCTTGCTGACGAAATTCTTTTTGCGGAAAAACACTCGCCTCCCACTTTGGGCTCAATGCATATCTCCCTCGGTGACATCGTCACCATGGTAGAGAGTTAGACATTGCGCTGGTTGGGACTGAGAAGATTTCACCAAAAAAATGATACCCAATACACTTGTATTTGAAATAACATTTCTAGTATGATAATTGAATCTTTCATGGCATGATTCTTGGGTGGAATGCTACACCCATGGAAGCATTTTATTTCCATTTCAATAAGAATTAAAGGTTAATGGAATCCGTTCCATCGATTGCTCGCTGCTGCCTTCAGCGTTGTGTCCCTTTCTGTGACAGTGGAGACAGAGGAAATTCCTAGTTCTACTTTAGCCCTTTGAGGGCCACATATTGCTTTGGTGTGCTATACCCGTTGTCGTGAATACAGCCCTGATACTCTTATGGGACACACCCCATGCATGGATCATGGCGACAAAGCACATAGTATATCAAAGCACAATGCAACCCCTAAAGGGTTGACATAAACCCCCTAAAGGGTTGACATAGGTCAGCAGCACTTAGAAGTTAGAGGGCTAGTATCTAGAAGGATACTTTGATAAGTACATGCACCGGAATGTGAAGTTGCCATTTGTGCTAACTAAGTGGCTAGACTTCCTGACTTCACTCGGTATGTGTAGGCCCTAATGTCAATGTTAACCCTTTGGGGGGCAGGGTTATATAGTCCTTGATTCAGCCTACCATCTTGTCGTCATGATGCATTCATGCCTCCTTGGTGAGTAACTCAACTTTGCTGCATTGATGTATCTCGCAGACAGGATTGATACACTCCTGGTGCATCAATACTGCATCATGACCAAGTTACTCGTCGGCACTGAATCGATGCATCACAATCATAAATCAACATACACCTTGAGACACCATGCTGTCCTCAAAGGGTTAACGGCGGTATGCAGTCTAGCCACAAGTACATACACGACAGGGCAGCTTTTACATTGGGCTTATTGTCCCACCCACCACTTCCCTTCCTTTCCATATGTAGGCAAAGGTTGCATTTACACAGTTCCAAAAGTGGTGACTTTGCAGTTTCTCTCCCATATTTAGGACACTTTCTATGTGCTATATTTAAGCTGTGGCCTTTAGTTTGACTGTTTAGAATCTTCCCCATTTGTAATATTAGTATGTGTCATTCAGTCATTACAGTTACATCGTAATGCTCTCGTTGCTGCCAGACATATCCATAAAATGTCAGAATATCCTTTAAAACCTCATGTAGTATTGGTGATTGACTAAACGAGATACACCTGTTACTCCTGTTGGTCTGCATCATGCCGACCTTTTGACCCCGTGTACAACCACTATATGTGTCATAACCGCTATCTGTGTCAATACCAGATAGTGGTTGTACACCCCGTAGGCTTGGCATGATGCATAATACTCGACAGAGCTGCTTCATGGAAAACCTTCATATTAGTATATGATCATTTGTTTATGTGATTATCGGTTAAATTTAAAAAAAGACAACTAAAAAGAACACATACTAACAAACGGTATTAAACATTTAAATGCTATGCTACCCTACAAGGGTTAAGCCAGGTAAATGACATACTGTGGTGGGTGACACAGGAGAATGTGTGAGATGGCTAAAGGAGCAGCTCGGAGCAGCTCTCTCGTTATCTCGTTAACGAGTCCCACACCAGCTTATTATTGTTACATCTGTCACATGACGAGCGGTGCACACGCGCACAGAAGCCTTACGATAATGATCACCCCTGCTTCCGACACAACCACCCCCACTCTTTTCCACTTTGTAAAAATGGCAGTCTTATCTTCGCCCACGCGACACGGACACGACGTCGCCCCCGTCTGCCTGCGACGTTATGGCGGCCGTGTTTTATTGTGGGTAATTGGATGACTGTCAACAATAACGCGATTTGACCGTGCTCGGCGGTGGGCGATATTACAAGTATCTATCGCGTGCTCTGCCTACTGACTACTAAGAGCTATATCGCGTGCTCTGCCTACTGACTACTAAGAGCTATTACATTCTCTTCTCTTCCCCCACCACCATTGCTCCTCCTGATACCCACTTGTATTCTGCTCCTTCCTCCCCCTCCCACGCCATGTTGACGTCCCCCACCGCCCTGCCTGAGCGGAAAAATTAAGACAAAATATCCATGGACGTTACGGCAGGGGGGCACAGCATGGACGTCGCATGGTAATTGGGCCCTTTAAGAGTCGCATAGTGCTTTAATTAGCACAGGGACACGTGAAAATGCAGTAATGGGGCGTTGTCTGGTTAATAAACACATCGGGATTACACATGATTACCCAACATTAAATAAAAACACCTGGAAACGTGGTTTATGGTACATGTAAGTAGTATGTGAAAAGTAATCCAGTTTCTCAGGTTTCATGAGTAGTATATCAAAAGTAGTCACGACGCCCACACTTTTTCCATCTCATTGAT